>OZ005653.1:147021184-147163684 GCA_963930645.1 Salticus scenicus | reverse complement strand
AGAGCAAATTTCTCTTGAACGACTGAGTTGTAAGAATAATAATAAAAATAAAAAAATTGCCGGCTGATATGAAATTAAAGAAGGTACATATACATTGATGTAATGAGAAAAAAAAAAAAAAAAACTCTAGTACTAGGAATATTCTACATTGCATAATAATATATATTTATCATTGTATTTCGTATATTATAGATATTTATAAATATGTGTGTACAAAAAAAAAAAAAAAAAAAAAAAAATGCATAGATGTAAATACTTAACTTAATCAAGCTTTGCATAACACTAATCAAGATGATTTATATATATTCCTTTTCTATGTATATTACAAAAATTTTGCATTCTATATTTTGCTTAAAGTAAAACAAATATTGTTCAAATTTTCAATTCATATGTGTCTAGCAGCATGTAATTTGATATATATAATGATGACATATGTGTATTTTTATATATATATAAATCGCACCTTTGTAAAAGGCAAAAATTTTGTTCTTAGACAAAATGAATTTTCTTCTTTTTTTTTTTTTTTTCTTTCTTTTCGTCGCGATATATGTTTCATATATATATATAAAGAAATATATGTTTCAAGAATAGTCAAACTTGCAAAGGGATCTTAAGTTCATAATCACACATCTACGCACTCTACAACAGTAATAATAAGATATCAGTCTTAAGCACCAGCCAGCACTACCTATTTGACTCTTAAAATGCTGGTGCAATAAACTCAATTAACGGTAAAATGCTCTTATTATTGTCCATGCTACTAAAACAAAATGTGGAACTATACATACCGCAATCTCACTGACAGCAAGTTAAATGAGGTGAGAGTGCAAGACATTCACAAAACTGATGATTACACAAGGACTTTCAACATCAGTACTCCTTCGTAAAGCGTGGGCATTCATCTTTTTCCATACAGGGGGGAGAAAGCGGCATGTTGTGATGAATTACACAAAAATTAATCACATTGAAAATAAATGTATAATAAAACAAACAGAAAGGGAAAATAAATAAATAACCAAAAATAAAAAGCAAGGATTCTATGAAAAGGAATAATGGAGCAGAACGACCAATGAGAAATAAGTGCATAATAAAGTGAGGGGGAACCAACTGCCAATGGAAAAGGTGTCTTTGAACACTCCCAGTAACAAAGAATTAGCATATGCTAATACAAAAAATGAAGAGGGGGCCAAGATGAGAAGGACTGGGGCTTTTTTTTTTGCCTCCCTGACTCTCCCTGGAGCCTGACACCGAACCTGAAGAAGCAGATCTCTTCGATGAAACCGAGCTGCGTCTTCTCCGAGATCTATCTTCGGCCGACTATCAGCGCTGGCAGAACAATTGGAATGGAGATGTTCTCCATATTTCTCTCCCCCCTTTGCAAGTAATATATTTTTCTTATTTCTTCTAGAGCATGACTACAAAAATCAAATAATAATAATGACTTTTAAGATGTCAAGAAGACATACGTAGGGACTATGTCGTAAAAAAAAAAAAAATGGTATCACATCGCTATGAATATTGTTATCAAAAGCTATTCTAATATTATATTTATGTTATGTAAAAAAAATATCCATGCTCAATAATTGAATATTTAAACTAGTAAAATTGTCTATCTTGTTACAACAAAGTATCAAATCTAAATAAATAATTTTTTTTACTATATAAAGTATCTGTTTTATTTTGCTCTTCTAGTGATTTATTTTATGTAATAATGATTTTAGATATTTATGAGAGCGAGAAAACCATAATAGAGTGTTTTTTTCTCCATATATCACACGAGGTTTTATTTAACGCTACTGAACTTTGAGCCCTTAGATCATAATGATAAAGAATTTTTCGTTTTGTCCCTGTAAAAATCTATAGATGCTAGATTCACCAAAATGCTTATAGTTAGTGCAACAGTGATTTATAATATTCATACAAATTTTCAGCTCAATTGAATAAGGCGTTTAGATGCTATCGCACTTTTAAAAATTTGGTCTCATAGGCCATAATGATAAAGAATTTTTCTTTGTGTCCCTGTAAAAAAAACTGTAGTGCTAGATTCACCAAAATCTATACAGTTGGTGCAAATGCGACCTATAACATGTGTACAATTTTTTTGCTCAGATTAATAAGGCGATTAGACGCTATCACACTTTTAAAAATTTGGCCCCATTGGCCTTAATGATAAAGAATTGTATAAGTGCTAGATTCTCCAAAATCTATACAGATTGAGTATCTGTGACCTATAATATGGGTATAAAATTTTTGCTCAATTGAATAAGGCGTTTAGATGCTATCGCACTTTTAAGATTTTGGTCCCATAGGCCATAATGATAAAGAATTTTTCTTTGTGTCCCTGTAAAAAAACAGTAAGTGCTAGATTCACCAAAATCTATAGGGTTCGTACTATGGTGACTTACAATATACGTTCCAACTTTCAGGTTAATCGAACAAAGCCTTTAGACGCTAGCGTGTTCACAAACATACACACATACACACATACACACATACACACACACATACATACATCATCGTAAAAATAGTGAAAACGGACTCAGGGGACCTCAAAACGTATAGAAACATCAAAATCTCGAATTCGGATTTTTGACATGATTACAATACTTTCCTCACTATAGTGTTCGGAAAGTAAAAATATATATATAAGGCCTAAGTATCATTTGTTCATTTTCATAATGCGTATAAACATAGTACAACTGACTCTTTCCGTTGATGTTTAAGTTCTTCCCCTTGTGAATTCCGATTGTGTGGCTGCACCAAAAATATCCACAATCGGTCGCCTACTGTGCACTATCACGCATGCACAAACACTTGGCTTTCAATATTGCATTTGGAATTATCAGTGTGCGAAATTCGAACCTTGATATTTTTCCTTTTTGGGGGTGGGGAAGGGAATGCTATACTTTAATACTACTAACTAGTTTATAATTTTAAAAACTATAAGAACAAAAAGTCACAAAGGTTTATTTTAACTGCTACGGCTAACAGCTAGCAAAGCAAAATCATAACTAACTGAACAAGGATAGCTCACATTAATTTAGAAGTCTGGCTCCAGATGATGCAATCTCTTCTGTTCGATTATAATTGACTAGGGGTTTCTCTCTCTTTGTGTGTATATATGTAAAGAGAGGCTTAAAAAGAGCTTTACTAATTAATTATCAAATTAATTAAAGTTTAATTAAAAAATAAACATGTACAAATATTTACACTAAGATATGACCACATAGGTCTAAACACCTTCGAACAGAATACATGTAGACTTTTTTGGTCCGATTGTGGGAAAAATGTTTTTAATCGTGGTAGATGCCCACAGTAAATGGACAGAAGTGTTCATTGTTCCTAGTACTACTACTGAGAACACTATAAACTGTCTTTCTTCTCTTTTTGCCAGATGTGGCTATCCTGTGTCCCTTGTGTCTGATAATGGGCCACAATTCACTTCAGAACAGTTCAAAAATTTTCTACAAAGTAAAGGTATAAAACATATCTTAACTGCACCATACCATCCCTCTACAAATGGTCAGGCAGAAAGATATGTCCAAACAATAAAAAAAGGATTGAAATCTTTAAGTTCAGAACCCGGAAATCTACAATTTAAGTTAAACGAATTTCTATTCCAATACCGAATAACGCCTCATATTACAACAGGGGAGAGTCCCGCATCATTATTTCTCAAGAGAAATATAAGATCAAAATTAGATTTACTTGTACCAAATGTTAAAAATTATGTTGAAAACAAACAACATAAAAATGTTTTTAACAAGAAAAAGATAAGAGAATTCCAAGTAAATGAAAAAGTTGCAGTACGCAATTACACATCGGAAGATAAATGGAAAATAATTACAAGATTAAAAAAATTTTATAAACCATGTTTTTAAATTTTCTGTTGAATCATATAAATGCTACTGAAGGCAGCCGGAACCCCAGCAATTGGATAAAAGTATTAAAAAATTCCTTGCTATCGTCTTTTGAGCTATTATAAAAGTTTCAAATGGCTATCTAGCCGAGAAGTTAGTTAAAAGTTGATTGCAAGCTTTGTACTAGAAACGCTGCCGAAGGCAGCAGGGACCCGAAGCAATTGGATAAAAATATTTTTAAAAAGCATTTTTACCGTATTCTGGACTATTCCGAAAGTTTCAAATGTCTAGCGACTCGGGAAGTTAGTTAAATAAATTTTCTGTTGAATCATATGAACGCTGCCGAATACAGTAGGGACCTGAAACAGTTGACTAAAAGTATTAAAAAAAATGTATTGCCCCCGTGTTCTGAACTATTGTGAAAGTTTCAAATGTCTAGCTAGTCAGGAAGTTAGTTAAATAAAATTTCTGTTGAATCATATAAACGCTGCAGAAGGCAGTAGGGACCTGAAGCAGTTGACTAAAAGCTTTTAAAAAAGTATTGTCTCCGTGTTATGAGCTAGCCTGAAAGTTTCAAATGTCTAGCTAGTCGGGAAGTTAGTGAAAAATCGATTGCAAGCCTTGTACTGATGACGCTGCCGAAGGCAGCAGGATCCCGAAACAGTTGGCTAAAGGTATTAAAAAAATGTATTTTCACCGTGTTCTGAACGATCCTGAAAGTTTCAAATGTCTATCAGTCGGGAAGTTAGTGAAAAATCGATTGCAAGCTTTGTACTGGTAACGCTGTCGAAGGCAGCAGGGACCCGAAGCAGTTAGTTAAGAATATTTAAAAATTGCATTTTCGCCGTGTTCTGAACTATTCTGAAAGTTTCAAATGTCTAGCTAGTCGGGAAGTTAGTTAAATAAAGGTTCTGTCGAATTTTATAAGCGCTGCCGAAGGCAGCGGGGCCTGAAACAGTTGACTAAAATTATTAGAAAAATGTATTGTCACCGTGTTGTGAGCTGTCCTGAAAGTTTCAAATATCTAGCTAGTCGGAAAGTTAGTGAAAAATCGATAGCAAGCTTTGTACTGATAACGCTGCCGAAGGCAGCAGGAACCCGAAACAGTTGGCTAAAGGTATGAAGAAAATGCATTTTCACCGTGTTCTGAACGATCCTGAAAGTTTCAAATGTCTAGCTAGTCGGGAAGTTAGTGAAAAATCGATTGCAAGCTTTGTACTGGTAACGCTGTCGAAGGCAGCGGGAACCCGAAGCAGTTGGTTAAGAATATTTAAAAATAGCATTTTCGCCGTGTTCTGAGCTATTCTGAAAGTTTCAAATGTCTAGCTAGTCGGGAAGTTAGTTAAATAAAGGTTCTGTCGAATTATATAAGCGCTGCCGAAGGCAGCGGGACCTGAAATAGTTGACTAAAATTATTAGAAAAATGTATTGTCACCGTGTTTTGAGCTGTCCTGAAAGTTTCAAATATCTAGCTAGTCGGAAAGTTAGTGAAAAATCGATTGCAAGCTTTGTACTGATAACGCTGCCGAAGGCAGCAGGAACCCGAAACAGTTGGCTAAAGGTATTAAGAAAATGCATTTTCACCGTGTTCTGAACTATTCTGAAAGTTTCAAATGTCTAGCTAGTCGGGAAGTTAGTTAAATAAATTTTCTGTCGAATCATATAAGCGCTGCCGAAGGCAGCGGGACTTGAAATAGTTGACTAAAATTATTAGAAAAATGTATTGTCACCGCGTTGTGAGCTGTCCTGAAAATTTCAAATATCTAGCTAGTCGGGAAGTTAGTTAAAAATCGATTGCAAGATTTGTCCCTGACAAACCCACAAACAAACAAACAAACAAACCCACAAACAAGAATCGAAGTTAATAAAAACATGGTAATAGGTATAGTAATTGCCAGAATAGGTAAATTGCATTATAAAATTCAAGTAGGTTCATGTGTATGGAAAAAACACGTTGACCAACTAAAAAGTGTATGTTCCAGAGTACAAGTGGAGGAAACTACAAGTCCTGGTGAAATTGTGGAGAAGACCCTTGATTTCCCATGGTTCCCGATAGCAAGAGGCCACATCTGAAATGCGATGGAGAATCTACGTCTGGTGGGAGACCTGCCATTACACCAGATCAAGTGCCAACCGATCCTGCCATTACACCAGTTCCAGTGCCAACTGATCCTTCCATTACACCAGATCCAGTGCCAACCGATAGGAGATCTATGTCAACAACGCCTAGAGAAATTGACTGTGATAAAAACCATAACAGTACTGTAAATAATAAAAAACTAAAACCTGAACATTCAAACTTTAAAAATACTAATTTATCTTTTTCTGAACAGGGTGTAAGAAGATCAGTTAGAGTAAGAAAACCTCCCATCAGGTATGGTTATGGTATGCGGAATTAAGGGGAGGAGAGTTGTGGTGTATTTCGTCATTGTGCTCCTGATTCAATGTATTAGTCTTCTGGTAAGTGACGTAACATAAATGTACAGGCACCTGTGAACTGTATTGTTCAATCCATGATCTATTAACTCCCCTTTACTTTTCTTAATGCTAAAACAGATCAGTCTTCAATATGTAATCGTTTATGTAACATGTGTATGTCAGCTGTAATTGTCTTAGTCATTTATTAAATTCCATGTGTTAAAATGTAGAAGCCTCGTCATATCATAGTTATGGATTAATTATAAATCTTCTTCCTGCCAAACATATAGTACACATAATCACCCCTAAACATTGTTGGAAAGTGTTGAAAATGGTTAAAACAAACGAAATGCAGCCCTGTAAATTTGAAGGTTAATCATTTCATATTTTATACAAAATATTTTTTAGGGAATTAACAATAAATGTCAATATCTTTATGATTTTTGCAGTAGTAAGTTATTTAAATGTGATTTATAAAAGTGTCTCTCCTAAAATACACTGTCATTTATTTTATTTATTTATTTATTTATTTTTATTTTATTTTATTTTATTTATTTATTTATTTATTTATTTATTTATTTTTTGGGGGGGGGGGGTCCCTGTACACAAACCATTTATAACAGGACCTGATAATGCTATTTAAAATAGAGAACATTCCATAGTGAATTTGAATAACATATATCATTTTTAAAAAATGAAAAAGGGGCGCCATTTAAAATTCTCGCCTAGGGCGGCGAATTTGCTCGAGCCGGCGCTGCTAGGAGATTAATATAATGAGCAGAGCATCCATAAGATACAATTCCCTTGTACTTCTTATCGATAATTTGCCTGAGTTTCACCATTTTATTTTCATTGTCAGTACAAATTGCAAAAACTTCTACACCCATATTTTTCTTGCAGTGTTCAATAGCCTTTTCAGCTAATTCAGCACAATATTCAGCTGTTTTTTTATTACTTTCACAGTCAATGGCATTTAAAAGAAATGAAGTTTCACCTGTATGGATACAGTTTGCAAGTGCTGCATCCCTATTTACATTTGACCAACCATCCAGTAATAATGTAACAGTGCTTGTATTTTGCATTTCTTTCTGAATTTCTTCTTCAATATTTTGATGTACTTCATCTAATAATTTTCCTCCTAAATCAGTGCGAGTAGGGCCAGAGTAACCTGGTCGTAAAGCTGTTATCATATCTTTAAACTCATTAGTTGAAGCTCCATTGAAAGCAATATTGTTTGCATAAAAAAACTTCGCGACTTTTAAATCCAAACTGTGTTTCAGAATGTCACTTGTGCTAACACTATAATCATTCTTCATTCGTTGCCGCTTATTTTTGCAGCCTATACTTATTTCATTATTTCTTTCAGTTTCAGATGGAAATATTCTACTTGTAGACTCATCAGAGGCCAAATCACTTACATTGTTCAAAAGCACATTGTTTTTTGAATTGCATCTTTTCAAACATTTGCTTAAGTGTGCTCTGATTCTCTCAATTTTAGCACTTATTTCCATTTTACAGTGATTGCAGATACATTTTCCTTTGTTCTCAGTGTCTAATTTAGTCACTTCCAACCATTCTGGAGCACTTTTTCTACCAGATCCAGTAGACATTTTATTTTATCAAATTAACTTACTATATATTAACTAATATATAATCACACTTAAAATAATCTAATAAATCTTAGTAACAAAATAAAATAAAAATCCACTAGGTACTATATGTAGATGTGGTTATATACAGAGAACCATGTGCTCACACACATTCTAAATGTTTCTCTAGAAGTAAACAATGACACTTCACTTCACTTCCCTTCCATAAGCTAGCTGGTCCATGGAGGAAGTTCCATGGAGGCTGCATGCTTCAGTACATGGAGGCATTATGTAAAGGTTTATTTTGCCACACTCTACATAGTTTGTCTGCACAATAGCATACTGACAAATTTTAAAAAGTGAGTAGTAATAAGAGATTTTGACCAGATTTTCATACTTTTTTTTTTTTTTTTTTTTTTTTTTTTGGAGGGTGGTGGTGGCATAATAAAAAAGTATAAACTAATCCTTTAAAGTAATTTTCTAATGTTATTTGTTACTTTGTCTTTTATGATGATTTATTTACATTATTTAAATTCAAATTAATTGCATATTAAATTAATTAAGACAAAAATAAAAATCAGCATTCTTAATTCTTTTTTAAACATAGAAATTCCCCCCCCCCCCTTTGTCTTTTCCTTTTTCAACAAGCAAAAAAAAACAATAAATCTAAAAAAACCCAATAAAACCCGCCCGGGTTGGGTTTTTTTAAAAAAACCCGGGTTTTTTGCAACCCTGCAAAAAACCTTTTTGATTTACAGGATTTCTGCGTAAAATATATGTCAGTGATACAATTTTGCGGTTTTAAACTGTACATTTGACAGAGAATACTGGCACCCGAGCTGCCAGATTTTTCCTGTACTTTTACAGGTTTATTTTTTGCAATGTTTCGTTAACCAAGTTGCTCCACAATTTTGGTTTCAAGTGGCGATCTATGCATAGACCATATAAGGGTCTCAACCAAGTTTATAAATGAATTTTATCTGCCATGATGTTTCCAATCGCTTTTTCACACCAAAAAATCCCTAACTCCAAACTTTCATCAAACTCGCTATGTCCAATTTCGTGTAAACCATATTTCTGTCATACAGTAGGTAACAAAAGTCTCCGAACACTAACAAAAATTCCTATGTAAAAAATGTACACTTAATACAGTTTTGTTAAATAAATCCTTGTCGAATCCTGTTTTTAGACTGACTAAAAACAGGATTCGACAAGGATTTATTTAACAAAACTGAGTTACGTGTACTTTTTTTACATAGGAATCTTTGCTAGTGTTCGGAGACTTTTGTTACCGACTGTACGTTGCAATTGGTCTTTAAAGGTTTAACAGCGAACGCGAAAGTTTCTGAGGATGAGGGTAAATCCAATCGTTTTAACACCTCCCCGAAAACACTTAATCCCGAACTTTCAACAAAATCACTATATCCATTTCCGAGTAAACCCGATTTCTGCTGTGTTTTGCAATTGACCGATAAAGGGTTAACTGTGAACACAAATTTATCTGAAGATGAGATCCAATCGTTTTTTCTCATCAAAAATCCCTGACTCCAAAATTTCATCAAAATCGCCTTCTCCATTTCCGATTAAACCCGATTTCTGCTGTGTTTTGCAATTGAACGATAAAGGGTTAACTGTGAACGCGAATTTTTCTGAAGATGAGGGTAAATCTAATCGTTTTAACACCTCCCCGAAAACACTTAATCCCGAACTTTCAACAAAATCGGTATATCCATTTCCGAGTAAACACGATTTCTGCTGTGTTTTGCAATAGACCGATAAAGGGTTAACTGTGAACACAAATTTATCTGAAGATGATATCCAATCATTTTTTCTCATCAAAAATCCCTAACACCAAACTTTCATCAAAATCGCCTTCTCCATTTCCGTGTAAACCCAATTTCTGCCATACTTTGCAATTGGCCTTTAAAGGTTTAAATGTGAACGAGAATTTTTCTGACGATGAATACAATTCCAATCGTTTAAGCAACCCGAAAAGCACTTAATTCCAAACTTTCACCAAAATCCCTATAACCATTTCTGAGTAAACCCAATTTCTGCTATCTGCTGCCGCCATTGGCCAATAAAGGGTTAACAGCGAACGCAATTTTTTCTGGCGATGAGGGTTATTCCAAGCACCCCAAAAAACACTTAATTACAAACTTTTTTGAAAATCGCTATATCCATTTCCGAGTAAACCCAATTTCTGCTGTATGATACAGTGGGCCGATAAAGGATTAACGGCGAGCACGAAGTTTTCTGCCTTGCGAAATTTTCAAAGTCACATGTTTATAGTTAATGATGTTCATCCCGGCATCAAAACTGATATTTAAGAGCTGTTCTTACATCTTTACGATAAAAATATTTCTTTTCATGCACGTTTAAGTGAAAATTTTCCCTATTCTCCCATGTTAAGAAAATCCTAAATTTCGAACTTCGGAAGTTTCTTAATTAGAATGTTGCAAATAAATAGGGTTCTTGCCAGTGTCATAAATAATATTTTAAAACTGGTCTGACCTCTCTGCGATCATTTGTTCGTGAGATATCGTGTAAACAGACTATCAAATTAACGGACTAACAAACTAACAGACACCCTACAGACGGACACCATACAAATTTTGTCATTTTCGGATTCCTCACACCTGAAAACGTATAAAAAAGTAAAAAAAACAAGGTCGAAAATTTTCACGATTACCTAAGTTCCCCATACCTATAGTGTGATGGGGAACTAATTTTCATGCTACTATTTCCAATCCAATAATCCTCAAAATTCATATTTATATGAAAAATTTACAATTTCGCTATGTTGATAAAATCGTAAATTACGAATAATTTACTAAATTTTCCTATTAGAATATTTGTATTCAATCATGTTCAAACAAATATCATAAATGTAATTTTGAAGTTGTCTAATGTATTTATGATCCTCAAAATGGAAGTTTATGCTCAATTTTGCGTTATTTTGATATGTTAAGTAAATCGTAAATTCCAAATAACTTACGAATTTTTTAAATTGGAAAAATCATAGTCTATGATATTCATGCCAGTATCCTAAATAATATTTCGAAAGTGGTTTGACATCTTTACGATGAAAATATCCCTCAAGATTGACGTTTATGTGAAATTTTGCTCTATTCTGCCATGTTAAGAAATTCGTAAATTTCCAATAACTTGCGAAATTTTCAAAGTAGCATATTTATAGTTACTGATGTTCATTCCGGCATCAAAACTGATATTTTAAAACTGGTCTGACATTTTTACAGTAAAAAGTTTCCATTTAATGCACGTTTAAGTGAATTTTTGTCCTATTCTCCCATGTTAAGAAAATCGTAAATTTCTAATAAGTTACGAATTTTTTTAATTCCAATGTTGCAAATGAATAAGGCTCTTGCCAGTATCGAAAGTAATATTTTAAAACTGATCTGACCTCTCTGCGATCATTTGTTCGTGAGCTATCGTGTAAAAAGACTAACAAACTACCGGACTAACACACTAACGGACTGACAAACTAACAGACACCCTACAGTCAGATACCATACAAATTTTGTCATTTTCGGATTCCTCACACCTGAAAACGTATAAAAAAGTCAAAAAACCGAGGTCGAAATTTTTCACGATTACCTAAGTTCCCCATATCTATAGTATGATGGGGAACTAAAAAGCTAATTTTGGTTTGCACTAGATGCACGTTTTGTATAATTTAAATTTCAATACTGAGATAAAATTATGGTATGATATTCTTTTACCAAATGTTTATTTATTTATTTATTTTGGTTGTTGTTACAGGTTTGGGTGGAAATTTCGAAGAGAGATCAAGATCTCCTCCTGACACGAAAAGCACTAATTTTTCACCTTTTACATTCTCTGCAACTCCTGGACCTTCACATGAATCCGCAGGTATAAAAGCTGCTAGGGGTGCTGAAGTTACAACAGCCTTAAGTGAGAGATTACAAGATTGCATCAACCAAGTGTGTGCCAGAATTGGAATTCTAGACAGACAAAAGCTTGATGCATTTTTAATTCACGTAAAGAAAAAGAGCAATCCCATCCGAGTAGCTTTAAACTACACTGCAAATACTAAAGGCCTGAAAGAACAACTACAAGGTATCTTGCATATGTATTACAATACTCCGCAGACAGGTACTAAAGAAGATATACAGTTCATTAAATGGTTGAATGGTCTAGTTGATAGATATGACGGATCTATCCCTAAAAAAAGAAAACGCAGTGGGAAAACTGATGACGAACCTTCAACCAAGAGATAAAACATATATCCATTGACTTTCCATGAATCCCATTGAATTTTATTGGAAATTATTTTCGAAGACTAGCTTATAACGGATTTATTATGATGTGCGATGACGTGTATTTCAACAAATTTTATTAACGGCGGAATTCACCATTCACTTCAACTCCCAGTTTAACGCAGAAACTTGAAAGGCATCTGAAGCCAGGGTGAAGCTTTCCAACAAAATTTGACACGCTGCTTCTGCCATCTAGCGTCAGAAATTTCTTATAATTTTTGATTGGTTATTTTCAGCTGAAAAATCTGAAAATAACAATGCCGCTAGATGGCAGAAGTATCGCGTCAAATTTTGCTGAAAATTTGCACCCTGACTTTACACGCTTTTCAAGTTTTCGTGTTCCACCGGGAGTTGAAGTTATTGATGAATACAGCCGTTAGCTGCATCTTACCACAAAATCGAAAGTTTTTAAGGGGGACCATTACCATTAGGAGGGCCATTTACCATAAAATCATTTCGTTTTTACTCGTTTTTTCACTGTATAATAAATCCTCTATATAACACATTATGATATGCACAACACTTTCGAAACATTTCATTTTCATGAAAACTCATAGAAGTACTTTCAGATACGCACATTGATTGAAAATAAATATTCCAATCTATGTAGAATAGAATATTTTATCACGTAGATTTCTATTCGAGCCTTTGAGCTGGGCGCCAAATTTTATAACCAACATTTTGTCGGCAAAGCACGAATTTGCCGTCGACAAATTCGTGGCAAAGATTTGTCAGCAAACATTTGTTGGCATGATTTGTCTGCATTTGATTCGTGGCGAACATTTGTCGGCAAAGCACTTGCAAAAATTAAGATCTTAAATAAATGCAGAGCCGAGTTATGATAAGTAGACATTTCTACAGCATAACACATTTTAATAAAAAAAAAAAAAAAATTACACTGCGATTTTAGAGAAAATTATTCAACATCAAGATTTTAATAAAGGAAAATGCGGAATTTTAAAGGACTCTTTAATGATAGAAGATATGAATTAAAGGATTTGATTTGCATTTTTCTATCAAAAAATAATAAAATTACCATGAATTATTATGAAAAATAAATTGATAACATTTTTGTTACGATAATTTAAGTGCAATTAAAAAGTTATTCCTCATATTCTGCACTAAATGTTTTACTGACAATATTGATTTTTACATTGTTATATTCATAAGACTGATTGTCTTGAGTGTTTTTTATTCTTATAAATTTCATTGACTGGAATAGTTCATAATGGACATCAAGTGACTGCATGGTTTCTCTTAAATCGTACTACAGATTTATTTACGAAGAAAATTACAGAAAATGACGATAAACTTACCAAGTAAAGAAAAATACTTGGAAAATGCAGAAGGAATTTACTATAATCGCAAATCGCATGCAAATAAACTATTTTGAAGAATTGACGTTTTACACTTTTTTTATTTTTCTATATAAACTTTTTGTTATTTTGCTTCAGATTTTTATCGAGAATCTTTTGTAAAATTATACTACATTGTTCTGAAAATATGTTCTCGAAAAGATATATAATTTATGATTGTAATATGTATCGCAAGATATAAAAGAAAATATTTCCTATTATTATATTATTTCATTTTACTACTGATTTACTGCAGTGTTGCCAATTCGTAGGGACTTTTACTTCTACTACCCTACTACTGTAGGTAATGGAAGTATTGTATTCTAAGATATACTTCATAAAATATAATATTATTATTTATCATTATTATTGCTGAACATTATTTAATATTTGTATAGTAGGTAAACATTCGGCTTACTGATTAATGAAGATTCATAAAATGGAAAATTAAAATTCATTTATTAAAATTATTAGCAAACCTCTGCGAAATTTTCGCAATTTCTTTCTTTTTTCTTTTCTTTTCTTTTTCTTTTTTTGTATTTATTTTTAAAATTTGAAATTTATTAGTCTTATACCAGTTTCACCACTCAATTTAAATTATAATTCATCAGAAGTCAAATTATCATTAGTTATTGTGAGGTGAAACACTAATGATAGTTAAACCAAATAGTTCAAAGAAAAGTTTCAAAATAAATTCACGTTTGATGGTCCAGTTTTCATACTGTCATGCATCGAACGCTGGAACTCATGAAGACTAGCTTTCCTTTCGAGAATTTTATTTATTTCTCGAATTACACACACGATACAATACAGTCACATTTAACACAAATAAACAGGTAAACAATTTAACATAATTTAAATTTGAACCGTAACTTTCCAGTCCACCAAATAAATAAAAATAAACGGCACTCAAGCCAGGCATCGCTATTCTCGGCGTTGCATCATTTCTTTACCAAAAAAAAAAACTAAAAACTAAAGTCTCTCTTCAATTCGAAAATCTTTTCACCGTGCTGAACAAACAGCGCCCTCTCGTGAGTCTTAAAGTCATTAGTCTGAAGTCATTACAGACGTCCTCCCTTCAGGGGAGAAACTTTTCACTATTGTAGAGGGAAAAGTTTGGTTAAATGATAGTTCATTAGGACAAGTCTATATTCAAAATCAATAGTCACATGTTCAACATATTGGTCCATTTTCTTAATATCGTAATTAATTTAAAACAAGTAAGGAATTAAAAAAAATACGAGCAAGCACCAATTCTATGCAGAAACAGTACCTGGTTATATTTAAATGCACCAGACTTATCCCTATTTCAGATTAAATACACTATTTAACTTATTTTAAAATATACAAAAATATATATACCAAATAGAAAATTAAATATTATTACACAATATACCTGTGACACTAAATAGATATGCAAAGTAAAATATAGATAGTGAAAACAAATATATACCACATATATATAGCAATAATTAAACAAATACATAAACACATTTTTTTTTTTTTTTTAACTAAGGGATAAGACTTAATCTATCAGCATTCTGAGATTGTAATTCTATACACTCAACAACCTCATAATTAAATAATCTGCATAGTGTTCCCAAAGTAAAAGTCTGGGATTTGGTCTTTTTTTTTTTTTTTTTTTTCTTTTTCTCAGGAACATGAATGGTAGTCTTATACAATTAGGACTAAATAAAATAGGATTTTGAGATAAATTCTCCTTTAGTTCTTCAAATTGCAAAAAGGCTGTCACGTGAGTCTTGGTAGTATGAGACGAAGAATCTTTCTTGTCTCGAACCTTCATTTCACTTGAAATTCTCAATCCTTGGCCTACTAAATGTCCAGAATTCTTCACATGAGCTTGAGTAGGTTGACATTTAGAAGATTTGATGTGCAACTTTGTAGCACTCATTTCGAAGGAAATGTCTTTTACATGTTTTTTTCTTGCTTTTGGAAAATTGACGACTTTCTCACTATATGGCACTAGACACTTTTCACTGTCTTTCAATGAATTTGCCATTAGTTCACTAGAATCTTTTGGTACATTGTTAATGGGCTTGAATGTACTCAAGGTAGTCGCAGAAAGCATTTCTTTCAAATAATTTTGTTCTTTTAATTGTTTCTCATAAGTTAAGCATTTTCCAGATAATTGCATAAGTTCTAATTTATTTTTTTGTAATTCAGCTGTCAACTGATCCAGTTTAGCATTAGAAATTTTTTCTTTCTCTTCAAGAATATTAAACAGGTAATCTAGTTTGGAATTAATTATATTAATTTCATTTCTTTCTTCAACAAGCTTTTCATTTTTAAGACAAATTTCATTTTCTTTACCTTTTATTCTTAAGAGCTCTTCTTTAATTATGTTGATTTCATTAGACAGCTTAAGATTTTCAATTTTAGTATTTTCCAGATCTTGTTTGTAATTATTCTTTTCTACATTCAGAATTTCCAACTGATTT
The DNA here is from genome assembly GCA_963930645.1 of Salticus scenicus. NCBI lineage: Eukaryota > Metazoa > Arthropoda > Arachnida > Araneae > Salticidae > Salticus > Salticus scenicus. The sequence goes on along the minus strand of OZ005653.1, from coordinate 147,147,702 downwards.
AGATAATTCTTCTTTTCACTTTGTGAATCAAGACGAAGAGTTTTTAGCTGATTTTCAAACTTTTCTTTCTCTTGAATTTCTTTATTTATCTGCTTTTCATATTCTAAGCACTTTTTATTCAGATAAGCATCTATTTCAGCTTTTAGTTCTTCCATTACAAAATTAGAGTGTTCATTTTTCTGTTTAAGGTCTTTTAAGGCATTATTTAATTCCGAAATATTTTTCGTAGTATGTTCCAACTCTTCAGTAAGTTTTTTATTTTCAAGAGACAGTTTTTGTTCTTTAATTTTCTTTTCTTCCATCTCCCCTTTTAAACATATTATTTCATTTAACAATCTGAAATTTTCAGATTTGAGATGGTCAAAATTTATTTTCTCTTTAAGAACAACTTCATTTTCTATTTTATTTTGATTTTCTTTGATATCCTGCAGTTCTTTAGCAAACACTTTTGGAGAGGTTTTATTGAGTTCTGGCCATGAAAATTCTGGCAGGATCTCTTCTACCTCTTCGGTTTTCTTTTCATCTGCAGATTTCCTTTCAATCAACTTTTGGTCAAAATGAGCAACATCTTTATTTTGAATATTTTTCTTCATTCTTAAAAATTTCTTAGGATTTCTTGTTTGTACTGATTTTAACTTAGACACTTGTACATTTGCTTTTGATTTGCAATCTTTAAACATTGCAGCAGTTTTATTTCCTAACAAATAATTGTCACTATAAAAGGAATTTTGTAGGACAGCTGCTTTAGTTTTTAAGTGTCCCATTTTACAATCTAATTCAATTTCTGCAAGTGGTAAACAGACAGGATCCACTTCTAATGGATTTCTAATATACACTTTTTCATTTGTGTACATATGTGGTTTCACGTACTTGCTGCTGATCAAATCACATGAAGCACCCGTGTCTCGAATTATTTTCATCTCAACACCATTCACTTTACCTAAACTAATATAAGGTGTCATTGATTCATCAGAACCTGCCTTAGCTATAATATGTGAGATAAATTCTTCATTTTTCTTTAATTTATCACACTGAGGTCTAAGATGATTAGTAGAACCACATTCATAGCAACGAGCAATTTTTCTTTTATCAAATTCTTTATTTCTCTGATTTTCCTGGGATGTTTCTTGTTTTGCATGAAATTTCGGCTTAACATCTTTGTTATTATCGTTAGACTTATCATCACATAAGTTTTCACTTTGGTTTCGAAAGCTGGGAAAGTTCCTTATGGGCAAATCCCTCCTTTTGAAACTTTCTCTTATACTTTCAAATTCATCTAATTTTTCTGCTAAGTCTAAAGGTGTCGTGAATGTAAGCCAGTTATCTAAAAAATGTTCTCTCACATCAGCAGGCACTCGAAACTTCAACTGCTCAGTCACTATTAGGTCTTTTAGCTGTTGAAAATTCTCTATCTTTAATTCTGTAAGCCACTCCGTAAAATAACTAGAAAGCTCTTGAGCATAATTTCTCCACGATTTTTCGGACGATTTGTGGTGCTTATAAAAACATTGTTTCAATTTTTCACTATTTAATTTATATTTTCTCATAATGATATTTTTAACAAAATCATAATTTGTCGCATCGGTTGGCGACTCTCTGGCCAACATATTGGAAAGTTCTGGCGGTAAAACTGCTAACAGGTAGGCCACCCAATCCTTTTTTTGGAACTCGTGCCATCTCCGCTCTTCTTTCGAAATTTATTAAATATAAACCCATTTCATCATGTTTTTCATCAAATCTTGGGGTAATTTGCGTTAACTGAATTCTTGGAACCGATTCAGTCACCTTTTCTGGTTCTAATATTCTTTCAGGATTTTCTCTTGAAATTTCTAATTTTTTTAATTCAATTTCATATTGTTGAGTTTCTCGGGTCCTTCTTTCCTCTCTTTCTTCTTGTCTTATTCTCTCTTCTTCTTGGATTTTTTTATCTTCAAGAAGCCTTTCCAATATTAATTTTACTTCTTCCTCATTATAGGACTTGCTAGATAAAATTAATTTCTTGATGTCAATAACTCTACTGGAAGTATCTACTTCAACACCGATTTCCTCACAAATCTGAATTAATTCATGTTTTCGAGCTTTAGTTAAAAATGCCATGTTTGTAAACCCCAAACAAAACCAGAATGCTCTCAAAACGATAATAAAATATAAACAAATAAAATTATCAGAAAAATTATTATTTTCTCTTTTTTTTTTTTTTTTTTTTTTTTTTTTAAATATATATATATATATATATTACCCCCCCCCCTTTTTTTTTTTCAAAAATCAATCAAACACACAAATAAAATAAGATAATGAGGGTAATTAAGCTTTGTAATTAATTAAAAAAATAATTATATCCAACCCAAATAATGGTATCTATAACTTATGAAAAATACCTTATTTTTCTCTATTCAAGAGAACACTTTTTTTTTAATATATATATTTCTTTCATAAAAAAAACCACGTGTACAGTACTTTTCTTCTTAAAGAACAGAAAATATTAAAATTTTCAGTCACACAAATTTCTTTTATTACATAAATCGTATATTCAAAAAGAATACCCAAACAAAATTTTTAACCAAGTATGTTCTCATACCAAGTACTACATTTCCTACACAATCATTATTTCAGTTCAAAACAGAAATAAATTAATTTAGTTGCAAAACTATTTGATTCTTTTTGCACACATATTTCTCAGGAAACAGAATAATTAATATTTTTCTTCAAACCCAAAAAAAAAAAAAAACAATAGTTTCGTTTCGAAACCGAAACTCTTTTCTTTATCAAAAAAAAAGTAAGTTCAATCGAAATTGGATTTAAGTAACATAAATTACCATAGTAATTAATATTAATAAATAAAATGAACATCTAAACATTACACATTTCATTTGAAAGCAAAATTAAATCATTTTACTTGAAACCGTAACTAAAATATTTTGTTTCAAACAAGAACAGAATCATTTTACACAAAAGCAAAACTAACTTCTTTTTTTATTCTTTATTCACTCTTTTCTTTTTTGTATTATTTAACAAAGAAATATTAAAATCAGTAAAAAGAGATAGAAAAAATAAATCCAATTTAAATCAATAAAGTATCAGAAATAAAAATGTGACCGGAAATGCACATTAATTCTTATGAATCATTCAGCAACATTTTTATTCTTTCTAATTCGATAATAAATATATTCTTTATTTTTATTTTTTTCTCAAAGCTCTAAACCACAGATTACTAAACAAGAATATTTATTCTTCCATAAAATACAGAACAGGTACTTACTTTATTTAAATCTGTTCTCAAAATTTGCAATTCCGTTTAAAACCGAAATTCTTTTCAAAATGTACTTACTCTATAGTAAGTTTTTATTATTATTATTATTATTAGGAATATACCATTAAACAAAAGAAAAAACATATATATTCATTTATTTCTCACTGATTCATCAACTTTATTTTTTTTCGAAATACATCGACAAAAAAAAAATTGAAAGATTTTCTTCTTTTTTTTTTATATTTCTTTTAACCAACGGATAAATCAGTGTAATATATATATATTTTCTCTACAAATAATAATTTCAAATAATCTTTTTATCAAATAGATAGGGACAAGTGAGGTACCTCTGTGATATACTTACTTCTCTATTAAATACATAATGCGAATTTAAGTACTTTTTAAAAAAATATCTTCTCACGTCCTAATACAAGGACTGAGCTTATTTATTATATTATTTTTAAATCAAGGCACTGTTTCATACAGAAAATGGTACTTACCCCTTTAGTAGCGTGAATTCTTGATCCGCTAGCTGCCACCAACTACTTAGACTGTCATGCATCGAACGCTGGAACTCATGAAGACTAGCTTTCCTTTCGAGAATTTTATTTATTTCTCGAATTACACACACGATACAATACAGTCACATTTAACACAAATAAACACGTAAACAATTTAACATAATTTAAATTTGAACCGTAACTTTTCAGTCCACCAAATAAATAAAAATAAACGGCACTCAAGCCAGGCATCGCTATTCTCGGCGTTGCATCATTTCTTTACCAAAAAAAACTAAAAACTAAAGTCTCTCTTCAATTCGAAAATCTTTTCACCGTGCTGAACAAACAGCGCCCTCTCGTGAGTCTTAAAGTCATTAGTCTGAAGTCATTACAATACTTTCCCAAGCAGGACAGCTTTAGTATAGGACTCCTATGGCGACTTTTAAATTTTTGCCGCCATGTTGGCGATGTGTTTTAATTTATTCATTTTGGCATAATTTTTTGTTAAAAAAAAAACAAAAAAAAACTTAGTACCTATTTTGATAATACTTTTTATTATTGCGTTTTTTAGTTAAATTATAACAAAAGTTCATATTTGTTTTTTTGTTTTTTTTAAGTATTGCTATGTTAAAAAGGTTAAAAATGACGCTTTCAAAGATTGTAAAGATGCAACTTCTAAAAATAAATTTTTCTGTAAAATGATCTCCTTAGACAAATGTCGTCTTTTTTTTTTTTTTTTTTTTTTTTTTATGAGATCACTGAACTGAATCCGCGTGCTTAACGAGTTCTTATGTATTATTATTATTATTATTTTATTTTATTTTTTTTTATCCTCGCGTGTTTTATTAAGTCACTGTCGTATCGTTTCTACAAAACTTACTCTCAATTGGTCCACGTTAGAGGAATATTATATAATTAAAATTTGCATATAGGTGCCATTTCAAATTTTGGGACTGCTCTACCTGCGACTTAAAACTAAAATATTTTATCATTGTTTAGTATTATAAGACAGATAAAACGCCAAATCCTGCAAAAATATATCACTATTTTATGATTGCAGTCATTCAATTCCAAAATTACATTCACTTTTTCCTAAACATTAAAACCCCAGTTTTCTCATTTTCTTCTTTTGCGTATAACTCAAACAAATTAACATGAATTTGAATGAAGTTCGTGATCAAATCGTTAATCGAATTTTATATAACGTTGTCATTGGAAATAATTTATAAATTATAATTTTTCTTACAAATACGTCTCAAATGTTATATTGCAACCAGCCTATTCTTCCTTTATTCATCCATAACGGATTTCTTGAAAAAAATCTTATTAGTTTATAAACAATGAATATCACCAAAATAATATAAATATTAATAAATAATTTTATAACGAACACTGTATCCAGATTTCCTTTTGTAATACAGTCCCTGGCCAAATTATTAGACGCACTATAGTTTTTTAATAATTACATGTTTTGCAGCTCAGAGAATGGTTTCCAAATGGATAACCGCATTCATTTTTATGCAAGATGGAGCTCCCTCCCTCACAGAACGGCCTGTTAAAGATTGTTTGGAAGTGCCAAAAATCCCTTGTTGGATTGGCCGGGTAATAGCCCAGATGTGAAACCTACTGAAAACGTGAGGGAGCTGATGACGAGAGAAGTGGCTAAAGGTGTGATCATAAACAAAACGCAACTCTTAGAAAAGGTCATTCATGTGTGGAATCACCATCCTCAGATGCATAATTGAAGCTCGCATAGCTGCTAAAGGTGGCTCAACAAAATATTAACATTTAATTGCATTAATTTCAAATTTTTTCAAGAGTTAATAAATACATATTTTTTCTATAACTATAGTATTTTATTTGTGTTAAAAAACAGGTAATAAGGTGGATAATAAAAAAAAAAAAAAATACATTTTATCTAGTAAAAACAATAAAGCTGTATAGTATCACCTGATAATTAAGATTTTACATAGAATCTTACAGTGCGTCTAATAATTTGGCCAGGTACTGTATATATATTTTTTTAAAGTTATTTACTTGAAAAGGATAGAGACAACAAAAGAATTAAACAAGTATGAAAAACCATGCGGTACACATTGATAATTAACACTTTCCAAATGCACGTAATTGTTGTATCGTATAACTTTCAATGCGCTTTTCCTACGTAATCACACAACGGACGACAGTAGTTCTGAAAGGCATACAGATAGACGAATTGAATTCCTAATCTTTCTTAAACATTGTTGCGAAGTGTTAAAAATGCTTTTCACAAAAGAAAATGTAGCCCTTAATGTAACTGAATATTTTAGTGTAGCCCTGTAAGGCATCCGGACATAATATCGCGGGACAAAATATCGCATCAAAAAAATAATATGATCTATTTGAAAATTTGTATTTCTGTCACGTGTGATCTCTGGTGAAGGCCACGGGGCCTTATAAATCAATATTAATTAATTTAAATAAATAAATACATTATATAATGGAATTTTATTATTTTATCTATATTTAATTTTAAGTTATTTTATCATTTGCTTTTTACCATTCAAAAAACATTTTTAAAACATTGTACATCACTGCTGACATCAAAGCTGAACACTGTTCACAAACCTTAATTAAAAATTTTAAAATAGATAAACACGATTGAATTCTTTATGACTAATCTTTAAAAAAAAAAGTTAATAATCATAGTCTTTAAACTCTTAAATGTATCAATTTCTTTATGATTTTTACAATAGAAAATTCTTTAAATGTAATTTATTAAAATGACTGTCCTAAACTGCAATGCACTAGCATTTTTTGTTTATGTCCCTGTACACAAACCAGTTGCACAGGATCAATTAATGCCATTTAAAATATGGAACATTCCATAGTGAATTTGAATAACATACATAATTTGGTAAAAATTCCGAAAATGTTTATGAACGCTGGGGGCGGACAGACGAACAGATGGACAGTCAGACAAATAGATACATCACTTGAAATTATATTCATTTTTAAAAAGTGTTAAATCGCTTTATGTAAACAAAAGAGCAATTCCAGCAATTTTTTATTAATAGCTCTTAATGTAACTGAACATTTTTGTGTGGCCTTTAAATCAATTGTTAGGTATACTACATTCTGTAAAAAGCTTTCTATTGTGCATATGAATAACATATTTCAATTTTATTAAGATTTGTTCAAAGTAAAGCTATTAAACTTTGGTTTATAGAAATATCTCTCATAGAAAGAATGCTTTGTAATACTTTCATGTATCCCTGCACACAAACCAATGGTAATATTTACTCCATTTTCTACAGTAAACATCCGATATTGAACTTCAACAACATATTTCAATTTCATTGAAATTTGTGTAAAATAAAGGAATTAAAATATGGTTTATAGATATGCCTCTCATAGAACACAATGCTTTGGAATACTTTTGGGTCTCCCTTACACAAGCCAGTAGAGGTATTCACTCCATTTTCAGTAGAGAACATCGGATAGTGGACTTGAATATCATATATCAGTTTCAAGAAATTCCATTAATATTTACGGGAGTTACAGCGCGGATAGACAGACAGACAAACCGAAGTCATAAACACTTTTCTACCTTGTTGGAAAATGTTAAAAATATTTAGAAAGTGATAAAAAACGATTAATATGAACGAAAATGCAATTCCAGTAAATTTCCAATACTACCCATTAATGTAACTCAATATTTTTGTGTGGCCCTGTAAATTTAATGCTAATCATACTGTATTCTATGAAAAGCATTCTTTTGTGCATATGAATAATATTTTTTAATTTATTAAGATTTGTGCGAAATAAAGTTCTTAAAATTTGGTCTATAGAAATACCTCTCATAGAACGCAATGCTTTGGAATACTTCCGGGTGTTCCTGGTTCCTGTTCACAAGCGAGTAAAGGTGTTCACTCCATTTTCTATAGGAAACATCGGATAGTGAACTTGAATAACATATATCAGTTCAAGAACTTCTATGAATATTTAATTCAAGGGAGTTAGAGTGCGGACAAAAGGACAGACAGAGAGACAAACCGAAGTCATTAACACTTTTCAACCTTGTTAGAAAGTGTTAAAAAGAGTTTTAATATTTAGAAGCATGTGCATTTTTGCCTTATCTGTAACGAATATTTAACCCCTTCGGTCTCCAAGCACATTGTAATGTACATAACACTTTTCGTGCTGTATTTTATGCTGTATAGGTTTAAACATCGCACAGTGGGGTATTTGGCGAATCTGGCTGGCCAAAATTATTTTTTTGTTGAAAACCAATTTAAATCATTTATTTAGTCACGAAACTATTATTTTTAATGCATATTAATATTTTTATTAAAAAAAAAAAAAGTTATTTGGAATGTTTATTTACTGTAAAACAATAAATACTTCAAATATATATACTCTACTCAATATAATATAAACTCAAATAATACATATCATTTAAGATATCATAAATAGAAGCATATAAGAAATAAAAATATTCATATAAAATTGATAATAATAAAAATAATTATTCCTACAGTTAATAAATAAGTAAGGAAAAATTTCATCATATTAAAGTTGTTGTTTTGTAATTGAAATTCTATATATCATAAATGCTTGTAGAAGATGCAATCGGTAATAACTCTTTAGAGTTTTTTTTTTTTTTTTACTTTTTTTTTGTATTGTGGATCTCATCCCAGTTAACACTAAATCTGAACTCAAACGTAATCTAGTAAGAACATCAGGATTAAAAAAAAGTCTTAAAATTTTTCGTGCACATTTTTTTTTTTTTTTTTTTTTTTTTTGAAATAAGCGAAAATAATTAGTGCGTGCTTCGGCTGTTTCTTCAAACAATTGCTAACTGGTAATATAGCTTGCTGGATTACAGTGGGGTTGTCTATTATTTTGTGCATTGTGGGTGATATTGGATACGATACCAACACTGTTAAAATTGGTTTCTTAAAAAGGAGATAAATTGCCTCAAAATAGCTCCGAAACAACTTAAATTTGAAAACCCGTGTTCTCATTTTTCAGTATATTGTCATGTCAAACATGGAGATATCGGGATTCTTATTGGTCAACCCCATTTTTGAGCATGTCAATATACTTAAAAAATGAGTACATGGGTTCTCAAATTTAAGTATATATTGTTTCGGAGCTATTTTAAGACAATTTAGCTCATTTTTAAGTAACTATTTTTTACTGTGAAGGATATTTCTAATAGAGTTCTGTTGTTTTCTCTGCACATTCCGTAAATTTTTTCACGTGAACTCTGTGGTCACTTGAATTAATCATGACGCTGTAAACTGAACTAAATCCCTTATATCAATATCAGCACAAATTTCTTTTATTATAAATGACTTTTTCTTTTCAGGATAACAGTCCATTTTAACACGCTTCAAAACAATACATGAAGGACTTTTTTCTTTGAGTACTTCTTATTTTTCTGTATTGCATAGCCGCCAAACTTATTTTTAAATCAGATTTGTCACCAATATTTTTATAATGGAATCTTTTAAGCATATTTTCTGTGATTGCATAAACTGAAAACATTTTTAAAAACTTTCTTGTATGAAGTCTCTCTTAAAAACAGGAGACTTGGAACCTATGGTATTAATTTCTTGAAAAATTAGCCTATAATGACATGGCTTGCAATGGTGATATTTGTGTACGTTTTCACATGTGTTTTGACATTTTTTTCTTCTTTTTTTGGAGTAAAAGTAACTTCTTTGAGTATGAAAGCAGCACATCTTTTTACAAAAGTTTTCAATTTATTTTGTTTGGCATATGTGAGCACATCCAACGTCTGTGGAGTACGTAGAGTTTCAGCTTTTCTTCTTTAGATCTTTCACTTCATTCAGTGAAATCTCTTACTGGTCTCTCAGAATGGTTTACACAGGAATTTCAGATCTCCTATCCAATCCTTATTCTTTTCTATAAATATATCTGCTTAATATTAGACGTTAATTCAACTGCTCTTCATTTTAAATTTAAAACGTGAGAAACTTTGATAGATTTTCTTATTTCATCTTCATAAAAAAACAATGATTTGAAAAGAGTAATTTTCAAGATATCTTAATTTTTTGTTTACATTCAATGCATTTTACTACAGAAAAATGTTAAATAATTCTCTGTGAGTAATTATTTTGGCATTTGATGGTCCTAGATCAAAATAAAGGCATATTACAAATGAAAAAAATGAATAAAACATAAATGTTATGTGGTCGTCAATTTTTTTTTTTTTTTTTTTTTTTTTTTTTTTTTTTGCAGTTCTTTTTTTCTAAAAATTGCGCAAATTTAAACATTAAGAAAGATGTCTCTACTCAACAGAAAAATATTTTTTTTAAGAAATACAATTAATTATTCCGAATTTTTGGGAAAATGCAAAAGCAAAATCTAATTTTAATAAATGCCTCATTTTAATTTAGCTTTAAAACAGTTAATACTTTACTTTATTCAAATGAAAATGGCTTAAAATATACATATGTGATCACTTTATTATTGTCTCTAAGAATTTGCTTTGCAGCAAAGTTTATAAAATGTAAAAATTTCGAAGCTTTATAACTAGCCACTTGAAATGCATTGAAAAAAAATTAGACCTTCATTTTTTGAACAGCCATCATTTTAAAAAGCGGAACTAATTTTTACAAAAATAACAAGATAAAGGTCTATATTTATTGCTAGAAGAAAAATCATTGCAGGGAAAGACAGGGAAATATAACTAAATCCTTCGAATTTTCAAAATATAGTATAAAAGTAAGAGAGAAAAAATGCACTATTTTAAATTTCCTTTGCAAGTATAAAAAACATTTTTTCCTTAACTAAAATAATAAAAACCTTTACACACTAACCTGCCTCGTCCTTTTCCATAACAATTAAAGTTCATACAATTCCTAAATTAAAATAATTCACATTTTAAAAGGAAACATCGCAGTTGGCAACTAATGAGCAATAATCTGCTGAACGAAACATTCGAATTGAAACTTATACTGAGAATTCCCAGTTTGTTTATACGAGAAAAAAGTGGTATCACACGATTCCCCATTTATTTATCTTTATCACACACCCATATTTTTACACCTGCGTTGTAATATTTGAAATCGACTTTTGGCCAGCCAGATTCGTCAATTACCCCACTGTGGCATCGTTTCAACACCTAATGTACCTACAAGTGATCATCTAACATGAAAGAATAACGTCTATAACGCCATCTGATTTTTGTGTGTTGAGTTATAGTGCTTCTTATGTGAGTAGTTTGAAATTCGAATGGCCGTGACAGCAGTAAGTAGCAAATATTGTTAGTTTTTCGTTCTTATTTTTTCAAATGAGTGTCAAAACATATACACATCACTAAAGTATGTATGGGTCTACGTAATAATGAAATTGTACAAAAGATATTTACTTTGGCTTCGTATTATAACCTCTATAAAAATTATGTACATCCTGTCCCAATCAGTGGAAACACTGTACAAAGTTTTCGATTTGAATTTTTTGCGAGTAATAGTTAGACATACAATTCTTGAAAATATTTTTGCAGATTATTTTATCCTTCAAGATGAAGAAGAAACTAAATAAATCTAATGTAGAAAATGAAAAATATGTAGATAAACTATTAGAATTGTTGGAAAATGGGGATGATTCGGATATTGATGACACAGAAGAAAGTGAAGATGAAGTTGGTGAAGATGAAAGAGTAAGAAGAGAACGGGAAGTTGAGGAAATCGGAGACAGTAGAGAAGATGAAATTTTAAATCCAGAGCCCACTACAGAAGGTTTTCGAAATAAGAAAAGAGTACGATGGAGGAAACAAACACCCGATGTACCAAAATTCGAATGGATAGAGAATGACAAAATTGGCGATTCTATTGTATTGGAACCTATGCAATATTTTTCTAAATATATAACAGATGAATTTTTTTAACAGATGGCCGAATGTACAAACATATACGCACTTCAACAAGGACAAACTCGATTCAAACCAATAAATGTTATTGAAATTGAAACTTTATTTGGATTACATATTATGATTGGATGTCTAAATAAGTTCCCACGCATACGAATGTACTGGAGTTCCGTCCTTGGCATAAATGTTTTCTTGGAAAACATGTCAAAAAATAGGTTCTTTCAGCTACGGATGATGCTACATTTGGTGAATAATTTAGAAAGGCCTAACGCTTGCACAGATAAATTTAGAAGGTCAGGCCTATTATGGATGCAGTGCTAAAGCGCTGTAAGGAATTAGAAATTGGACAAAATATTTCCATAGACGAACAAATGATCCCATTTACAGGAAAAATAAACATGTTGCAATATGTTCAAAATAAACCATGTAAGTGGGGATTAAAAATATTTGTATTATGCAGTCCAAATGGACTTGCCCACAATTTTATATCATATCAAGGTAGTACCACTGAAATAAACAGAGACAACGTGAAAAAATATGGCCAAAGTAGTGCAATTGTTTTAGAATTACTAGAAATCGCAAAGAAAGAAGGTCATACAGTGTATTTTGACAATTATTTCAACTCTTATGCTCTTCTTCTGCGATTATTGGAATTGAAAATGTATGCTGCTGGTACAGTTCGTATGAATAGGTTTTATAAACCACATTTTATATCTGATAAAGATATAAAAAAGAAGAAAAGAGGCTATTCCGAAGATCTAGTTAGTCAGGTTGGCATTATCATGGTAAAGTGGCTGGACAACAAACCAGTTCATATGGCTTCCAACTTTGTTGGCACTGGAACAATTGATAAAGCAAAACGGTGGGATAAACAAAAATCAGCATATATCGAAATTGATAGACCTGAAGTTGTTAGGCAATATAACAACAACATGGGAGGAGTTGATCTGCTCGATATGTATATAAGTTTATATCGCATATATATTAGATCTCGAAAATGGACCCTTCGAGTAATTATGCATTTTGTGGATTTTGCTCTATCTAATAGTTGGATAGAGTATAAATAAGATTGCATCGAAGCTAAAATTCATAAAAAAGATATTATGGATTCTTTGGAATTTCGTATGCACGTTTCCAAAAGTTTAATTTATAAGAACAAGCTTGTATGTAAAGAAACGTGGTCGTCCTTCAAAAAGTGAAGGAGAAATTACACCGGACAGAAAAAGAAAATTTCGTTGCTTTGAGAAAAGACCAATAAGAGAAATTCAACACGATAATGTGGACCATATGCCCCAAATCGATGATAAAAAAGAAGCAACACTATGCAAGATGCCATTATGCAAAGAAAGGACACATTTTTATTGTGACAAATGTCGTGTTCATTTGTGTTTAGTAAAAGAGAGGAATTGTTTTGAAAGATTTTACAGAAAATAATAATAATATATATATAACTGCTTATTCAAAAGCAATTATTTATAATATAATAATAAATTATTTATAATATAGTAAGAGAATTTTTTTTCATACAAATATCACTCAAGATCTCCTATGCTACAAATTATGAATAAGGACCATATGTCCATTAAAATGTACATTTAAAAATTATATATAAATGAGTAAATATTTTTGTAAAAAGTGTATTGTTGCTTTCATTCACATGAATTAAGTTAATTTTAGTATAAAAATAATTTTTTCCTAAACGCCAAAAAATTCAGGTCTGAAGGGGTTAACGCCATATCTCATTTAATTTTCTTTTCCAAAATCCATTAAGATTTTTCCTTTCTTCAAAAATATATTTAAAAAAAAAAAGGAACTATTAATTTAAAAATGATTCTCGATATTAAAGTATTGTAAAATTCAATGAATTATTTCATAACGAGCATGTGTTCCAAATTTTATGTGCAGATCTTCATTTATTAAAGATGTTATGCAAAAACAAAGAAAGCAAAAATATGGAATATTGCTTAACTTTTGGAAACAAGTGTGGTTATGGTGACCAGATTAGACTGATTTTTAATAGAATATAGCATTAAAAATTATTATAATCACTCGATTATACATATATATATATGGGATGGCCGACTTGTGTGGGCTTTAATCAGAAAACTAATAATTCACTTAATTATTAATCAATTAAAATTTAATAGAAAATTAAAGTACTTTATGCAAATATTTACAAGATTATAGTTTAAATTAGTATTGAACGGCCAACTATAACAGTCATCACAATTCACTTCTGATTTCACTTAAAATTACGCAGCCTAGTACAGATCATCATTTCAGCGGACTTTAGTCGTCCACAGAACAAAATCTATGCGTCCACACGTCTCAAAAGTCAACCGTCTACTGAACGAGGTGCAGTCGTCTATATGCATCCGTCGTCATCCATCCGTCAACTGAACTCTCTCTCTGAACGCTCTCAGCTCCTGTCGATGAAAAACGTGTGTTCCGGAAGTGGCGTCCGTCTCACGTCACAGCTACGACCTTCCTCCAAGATTCTGCGCTCTCCGTCAGCAGCAAAGGGAAACTGGGCAGTTTTGGAATCAGCGGTTGTAGGAAGGCAAGGGCCCGATACCATAGTCTCGGCCATCCTGCGTCGACTGGTCCTCCAGGCGGCCACACTGAAAAATACAAAAGGAAAAAACAAACACAAAAGCAACACAAAATAATAACAAACTTATTTACAGCACATTTTCAAATTTGATATTCTTCTTTTTTTTTTTTTTTTTTAAAGTTAAGTTATCGCTCGTTTGAGGAATTTGGCATGAGTGGATGTGCCACGGGGGCCTTCATGGCATCCATCTTTAATCACACCACAAATATTTTCACTTTTTATTTTCACAGTCTTACAGTTACAAAAGTACTGTAGTTTTGGTTTTATGGCAACTTGGTCGCTTATTTCACCAGTTTTTGGTGGTTGTCTACGCAATTTATATTTTGCTTTATTTTTCTCTTTGATAAATTGTTCGTTTACATGTGTACGCAAATCTTTACTCTGGGTCTCAAAGTTAACCTGGGATTCGAACTTGAGAACCTCTAATTGGTCATTTCCAGTTTTAGTGTCTTTTAAGGCCTCTGCAGCATCTTGTGCGGTCATAAAGTTTACAGCAGCACTCTTATGTGCAGGGAAAACTTCTAACTGTATTTGCACAGCTTTGGAAACAATGCAGCTATTTCACTAATTGTAGTCTTCAATGGAAGTGATGGAATAAACAATTTTCTCAAATTTACACCGGCAGTGTCTTCTTTTGGGAAATTCTGTCTTTTACAATCAATGGAATCTATCGTCACTGGCTTTTTTCTCAATTTCTTTCTTTTAAGGAGTTTGGAATTTTCTTCAACTTTTCCCTTTAACTTTTTCAGCTCTTCTGCTAACTGCGAAATCTTCTCAAGTAGGATTCGTTTCTCGTCTTTCTTCGAAGAAGTGTTTTCTTGATTTTGTAATTTTATTTGGGAAATATTCGTCTGACTTCGTTCCTTTCGTCGAGGCTCCTCCTCTTCCTCACTGTCATCATCTATTTGGAAAATATTCGTCTGACTTTGTTTCTTTCGTCGAGGCTCCTCCTCTTCCTCACTGTCATCATCTACACTACTTTAAAAGCATCTTCTTATCGTTATCACTTTCGTCATTTTCGTCGTCGTCATCATTTTCACTTACGGCTTTTTTAGAAGATTCTAATGATTTTTTAGACAATATAACAGGTTGAGGGGTTTTTTTTTTACATTTTCCAACACTAATTAATGTTTCATTTATTTCTGGGGATTTCTCAGAAATTTTATTTTTACAGTGAATGGGAGCATCAATAACAATATTCGTCTTAATTTCATTTTTATATGCATTTACTGGAAGAACTGTTACTAAGTTTACCTCAAGTGAACTAGATTTATTTTTTATAAAGATACCTTTTTCATTTATCGTCGTCTCACCCAACATTAACACATTCATGCCAATGATTACGTCATAGGGTATTACATCATTGTTTACAACATAAATATTAGTTTTACTTTCAAAATTATCAACTTTTAAATCAGCATCAAATGAGCCTAACGGCTTTATGGAACTTTCCCCATCCCCTTCAAAGTAGTACTCATAGGATTTAATCTATTAACATTCAGTTTGTCAAAAGCATTCTTTCGCAACAGTGTTGCTTCACTCCCCGTATCGATAATACCTGTAAAATTTACATTGTTTATTTGTATAGTTTTATTCATGTTTTGATTTACGCCAATGCACAATGCCTCAACTTCGGGTTTTGAACCCGGACATTCCGAGCTCTTATGCCCAAATTGTTTACATGAAAAACACTTAAAACCCTTTTCTCTATGAGGGCAGTCTCTAGACAAATGGTTTTTATCTCCACAATTATAACAAAGTTTGTTTTCAATTTTAGGACTAAATTTTTCAACTACATTGTGCCTTATGTGTTTCGGTTTTGAATAATACTCAACTTTCTCAGATCTATGTTTATTTTTATCACTATCTCTCTTAAATACTCCGTACAATTTAATTTTCTCTTTGAAATCATGCAAGTTTCTAGCCCCATATAACATAATCTTGTTTGGCGCAGCATGTCCTACTTTGGACCTTGCGCCAAAAAAAAGCCATTCAACCAACCATAATCTTGTTTTCAGATCTGTCATTAATTCCTTGGATCACATAGTGCATTGTTGCGGCATCATCAATGTGCCCGTTCTTACTTAATTCACGCATTTTAAAGAAATATTCTGTAACGGACTCATTGCCTCTTATTTTCCTTTTACTTAATATATCATGCAATGAGGCGGAATTAATTTCAATTTTGAATTCTTCAATAAGCGCTTTTTTTAATTTTTTATACGTTAATAGCGCTTTCTCAGATTTAATGAACAACAGAGCGTTTCCGCTCAAAGATCGTTTACAAAAAATTATTTTTTGGAATTCGTTCAAATTAAACATTTTAGAAATTTCGTCAAATTCAGTAAACCACTCGATTATATTTTCGTGCGGCTCACCGCTAAATTTGGAGATATTGTTTTCAAAGTCATTAAATGATATAACTGCACCATGTGTTCCAGAATTCTTAATATTACTACAATTAATGTTATATTTTTTAGCTTTACGATAATCATCATCATTATCATTATAATTATCATTATGGCATTGCACTGAGGAGTCAATTTTCGTGACGTCACTATCACTGCTAGATTCATTGTCAGAATTATCATCATCCGAATCATTGTCGGAGTTTTCTTTTAGTGTTTCAATGTTACATAGTTTCAATAATAACCTGTCTCTCAACTCTTCTTTATTGCCATTGAACGAAACATTTAATAAATTACTGATGGCAATTAGCTCATTCAGCGTAAAATTATCATCTATAAATTTTTGTTTTTTAATATAATTTTCATCATCAACGGCAAACTCAAATCCGGAGAATTTTTTTATTCTGCATCTGTTTTTTCGATCACCTTCGTCATTAAAAATAAACCGATGCAGAATTTTAATCTTATTATATTTCTCCGTCCCTAGTGCAACACCAATTTTAGGAATGTCCCCTAGTGATACCATCATGCAATAAAAATAAAACTGACGTACCTTTGCAGAATAGGAACAACAGTAGATGCAAATTTCTTGCTCAAACCTCTGTCTAGACGATTCGTAGCTGTTCCGCAGAAACCACAGATACTTCGTTGCTTAGTGTGACCTGTCACTTATCCAGCTTGTAATTTTGGTTTAATCCACGTAGTTGGCGAATGGCATACCATAAATAATTCGGCACTCATTTGTAGAAACACAGTTCAAAAAAGTTTTAAAATAAATAAAGAGTTCACAGTCTATAAAAGTAAAAATAGTTCTTTTTTCAACGTTCCATCAAAATTTACGTTAGATCAAAATTCGCGTTCCATCCCACTTCTGACTTGTGGGATGGCCTACTTGTGTGGGCTTTAAGCAGAAAACTAATAATTCACTTAATTATTAATCATTTAAAATTTAATAGAAAATTAAAGTACTTTATACAAATATTTACAAGATTATAGTTTAAATTAGTATTGAACGGCCAACTATAACAGTCATCACAATTCACTTCTGATTTCACTTAAAATTACGCAGCCTAGTACAGATCATCATTTCAGCGGACTTTCGTCGTCCACAGAACAAAATCTATGCGTCCACACGTCTCAAAAGTCAACCGTCTACTGAACGAGGTGCAGTCGTCTATATGCATCCGTCGTCATCCATCCGTCAACTGGAACTGAACTCTCTCTCTGAACGCTCTCAGCTCCTGTCGATGAAATACGTGTGTTCCGGAAGTGGCGTCCGTCTCACGTCACAGCTACGACCTTCCTCCAAGATTCTGCGCTCTCCGTCAGCAGCAAAGGGAAACTGGGCAGTTTTGGAATCAGCGGTTGTAGGAAGGCAAGGGTCCGATACTATATATATATTTCCGGTGTAAATGATGACCGAAAGGGTATAATAAACAGTCGGCCTTCGCCCACGTGACATCGATATTTCTAGTGAATCTATTTTCAAATTCAATTAATCAAAGACAGTGACCAAATGTAATAAATTGCCAATAATAATAATAATAATAATAATAATAAAAACTGTTATTTAAAATTTAACTTTTCTCTTTATACAAATATTGAAATTTGAATAATGAAATGTAATTTAAATTTAACTATTTATGAAAAGTATCTAAATTTAGAGAAATTTATAATATATATACATATATATATTATTCTTAAAGCTGATTCTAGAAATAATTGCAAGATAATAATAAAAAAACTGTTTATATACTATGTTTTTAAATTTTCTGTTCAATCATAGCTATAGGACTATATTAGCTCTTTATCAATGTGTATAAAATTTTTACACTGATAATAACGTCAATTTTCGTGAGATGCATAATTTAATTTTTTGTTATTATTGTTCACGTTCAAGTAAATGTATTTATTTTCCAGTCGAAAAAAAAAAAAAAAAGAAAGAAGAAATGAACTTGTAATTATTATTATTATTATTATTTACAACAATTAAATTATAAATAAAAATTAAATGTCCAATTTGACCGTTTTATAATTTTTTAATGCTCACGTTTAATTAAATGTATTTATTTTTATGTCAAAGAAAATGAACTCGATTTTTTTTTCAACAATTAAATTATAGCTAATATTTAAATGGCTAATTTTAAAGCTATTATAAGGTTATTATTTTCATATTTTAATTAATTAAATAAAACTAATCAAAAATTCGAAAATCGGGCTTCGAGATATTGGGCTGTCATCGTGTTCTGGGCTATTTATTCTAAAAGTTTCAAATGTGTAACCAGTCGGGATGTTAGTTAAAAATCTATTACAAGATTCGTACTGGACAAACAAACAAACAAGAAAGCGAGTTAAAAAAAAAACATGGTAATGTAAGATCCGTGAAGCAAAATTCCTGCATTCTTGGTAGCAGATGCCTGAAATATTTATCAGTTCATGGTAGATTTATGGAATAACTTCACTGCTGTTAGGGGGGGGGGGACAAGAACGAAAAATCATGCGATTCGTATTGATTATTAACACTTTCTAATTGTACGTATTTGTTGCATCGTTTAACTTTCAACATTCTTTTACTGCGTTATTACAGAACGGACAGAAAAGTAGAGTGACAGACTAATTAAACTCGTAATCACACTTAAACATTGTTCGAAAGTGTTAAAAATGCTTAATGCAAACAGAAATACAATTTCCAATTGTAGCCCTTAATGTATCTAAATATTTTAGGTTAGCCCTGTAAGTCTAAATACTAATTATATCACATTTTATACAAAATATTATTTTAGCATATTAACAGCACAGGTCAATTTCATTATAGTTTTTGTAGTAGAAAATTACCTAAATGTGATTTATAAACATGTCTCTTCGTAAACGGAATGCATTGGCTTTTTTGGGGGTTGTCCCTGTATACAAACCAGTTGTACAAGGCCTATTAATGCCATTTTAAATAGAGAACATTCCATAGTGAACTTTAATAACCTATATCATTTTAAAGAAATTCTGAAAATATTAACAATCACTGGACATGGGCAGATGGACAGTCAGACAAACAGATACACTAATTCAAATCCTATTTTAAGTCCAGCAAATTTCCAATACAATCGAACCTCGTTAACGTGAATATCAATGGGGATAAAAAAAAAATTTCATGTTATCAGTAGTTCGTGCTATGAGTAATTAATCTTCATATAACTAAACTAATCTTCATTTTCACGGGGATTGTGTTAAGTGTTCATGGTGAAAGTAATTCACATTAACAGTGTTGTTCACTTGACTGAGCCGTTAATGTAACTCAATATGTGACCCTGTAAATCTTAATGCTAATCATGCTATATTCTATAGAAAACATTCATTTGTACATATGAATAATATATTTCAATTTGTGAAAAGAAAAGTTATTACAATATGGTTTACTTTCTCATAGAACACTATGCTTTGGAATACTTTCGGATTCGGATGTCCCAGTACACAAACCAGTGGTGGTATTTACTTTATTTTCAATATGGAACATCTGATATTGAACTTGAATAAATATTTCAATTTCATTAAGATATATGCAAAGTAAAGGTATTAAAATACGGTTTATAGAAATATCTCTCACAGAGAGAAATGCTTTGGAATACTTTCAGATGTCCCTGTACGCAAACTAATTGTATTATTTACGCCATTTTCAGTAGGGAACATCCGGGGCCGTGCCCTTAGCGACCGTGCCCTTAGCGGAAATCCATAAACCTGTGTCCTTAGCGGAAATATTATCCCCCTCGGTGGTGTGCTTTTAGCATACGTGCCTTTAGCGGAAATGTATAATAAATTTCAAAATAAATTAATAAATAAATAAAAGAACTCTTCAATCCGCATTTAGCACTGGCTGTATTTTGCTTCAGAAGTAACCTGTCGCAAAAACTACGTACTGTAGAATATCCGTTATTTGAGGGAACGGTGATCTAAAGTTTAATGAATCCCAGTATTCCATACGAAAACGTACATTACTTCCATTTTATGATTTTATTATTTTTTTGAAAATATAATTAAGCATTAGACCTTTTAAAACTAAAAAAAAAAACGAAAAATCAGGAGGTACACATTGATTATCAGTATTTTCCAACTGTACTTACTCATTGTATCGTATAACATTCTATGTTCTCTGTCTATATTATCACACAATGGACAGACATATAGACTAACTGAATTCATAATCACTCTGGAACATTGTTGGAAAGTGTTAAAAATGCTTAACACAAACAGAAATGTTGCTCTTAATTTCCTATTTGCACCCCTTAATGCTTAACGTATTGTAACATTTTTGGGTAACTCTGTAAATCTGGAGATTAAGCATATTATAGTTTATAGAAAACATTTTCTTAGTATGATAACAATAAATGGGAATTTATTTATGATTTTTTGATGAAATTATTTAAATGTGATTTACAAAAATGTCTCCCATAAAGCGCAATGCATTGGTATTTTTTGGATGTTCATGTACACAAACCAGTGGCTTAGGTTATGTTAGAGCCATTTTAAGTAGGGAATATTCAATAATGAATTTGAATAACACATATTATTAAAAAATAATAATAAAATAAAAGTAAAAATTAGTAAGTTGTGGCCACCACAAGACTTTCTTCTATATTTTCCTATACAAATTCACTAAGTGCAAATAAATAATTTTTATCTTACAGAAAACTAACACTAAATATCCAAAGAAAGACAGTTGTTTTATTGTCTATAAATGACATCTTAAAAAATGCATTTTTATTATAGTTATGTCGCATAACAAGTTTCGTAAAGTTATGTGCTATAGAAGTTGAGAGCTTTTACATTGTCGAGGAAATTTGCAGTATGGCAACGCCACCTATTGACCGATAAGCACCCAAATTGAAGCAGCATAATATCTCACAATGGCCTTCACATATATCATGTTTTGTTTAATTATACGCAATAGAGCCTGAGATATAGCGCCTCCTTCAATTGTGGAAACCGCTGTATAGCAGCGCCACCTATGGAGCGGTTGACACCAAAATTTGACAGATACTCGTTTAGGTTAAGGGTGCATCAGCATATAAATTTATATGGAACTCTGTGCAGTAATTCCTGAGATATAGCTTTCCCTTAAATTGTAGAAATCGCTGTATAGCAGCACCACTTGTCGGTCCACAAGCATTCAAATTGAATCAGCATAATGTCTCATGGTGGCCTTCTCTCATACCAAACTTTGATTGATTATACGCAATAGAACCTGACATATAACTTCCACTTAAATTGTAGAAATCGCTGTATAGCAGTGTCACCTGTTGAGTGGTTGGCATCAAAAGTTGATAGCGCTAACTTAGTTCAAGGTGCATCCACATGTAAATTTATATGCAATTCTGAGCAGTAGTCCCGGAGATAGAGTTGCCACAAAAGTTTTGTCACACACAGACAGACAGACATTTTCTAAAAATAGTCAAATCGTGTTCTAGACTTCTCGAAACGTGTAAATTCGTCGAAAACCGAAAGTCTAAAATTTTTACGAATCCAATACTTTCTTCTGTTGAATATAGAAGAGAGTAAAAATAAAAAATTCTTAAAATATTTATGGGCGCTGGAGGCGGACAAACGGACAGTAGAATAGATAAATACACTAATTCAAATCATATTCACATTTTAAAAAATCGTCGAATAAACGCTTAATGTAAAAGAAAATGCAATTCAGAAAATTTCCAACAATAACCCTCAGTGTAACTGAATATTTTTGCGTGACTCTGTAAATATAATGCTAATCATACTACATTCTATAGAAAGCATTATTTTGTGCAATTGAATAACATATTTCTATGTTCCACATGCACACCTTCTTATTTCCGCTAAGGGCATGGCTTCTTCTATTCCTCCTTCTTCCCTTTCACCCATTCCGCTAAGGGCACGTTCCGCTAAGGGCACGGTCGCTAAGGGCACGACACCGAACATCCGATAGTGAACTTGAATAACATATATCAGTTTTAAAAAATTCCATCAATATTTACGGGAGCTAGATCGCGGACAGACAAGCAAAGAAATCGAAGTCATAAACACTTTCTTTTCAACCTTGTTGGAAAGTGTTAAAAAGAAAAACTCTTACATTTATTTAAAGCTAAATATTCCGAAATTAGGAATAAATTTTGCTGCCTATTTCCAAAATACATGATATTTTGGCATTTCTCGAAAAAATTCATTGTTTTTTTTCAACGTGCGAGTCTGAGATATGTAATTATTCCTTCAAAATCCCTGTGTTTTATTTATTTATTTATTTATATATTTTTCATTTTTATTTATTTATTATTATTATTATTATTATTATTATTATTATTATTTTTTTTTTTTTGTCTGATTAACAAATGTGCAATAATTGTTGACTTTTTTTTTCTGCCTACATTTCCCAAATTAAGTTATTATTTTACCTTAAATTAACAACTGTACATTTTTTGTGTCTGAGCTCCAAAGTAAAGAATATTGCTAATTGTTTTCGCTTTTAATAGTGATAGGTGAAAGTTTTTTTTCACTGAGTTACAGTCACTTCAAATAAACCCTTGTGTAAGATTTTAAATTTGTTTTATTTTTCTCCTGATTTTTTTAAACTGAAAAATTTAATAACTGTGATTCAGTAATATTAATTTAAACATAGGTATGAATAAAATAAGATTGAAAATGGTTTTTGTTGTGATAAAAAATATATTCAGTGTAAAAGTGTTGCTAAGAAATCCGTTAGAGTTATAATCAAAAACTGCAGTGGATTCAAGGATACAAAACCTATCTTCTGTAGTTACAGAAGTGCATGAATAAAGCAGTTTTACTACCAAGGCCAGTTCATGCCTTGTTTATTCGCCATTCATAAGTTTTCTAAACGTATTTCCCAAGCTTTTTAAAGCATTATTTTCCTCTTAATTCTTTTGCACAATTTCCTCATTTTCATTTACTATAATATCAGGTTTATCGATGTTTTTATATGATCACAATGACATACAAAGATTTTCGATGAACTAAATGTAATTTTTCTAATTAATGTAATTTTTATAATGAAACTAGTAGAATTGGATGAAATTTACATCATAACGAGCTAATGTTAAAATAAATAATAATAAAAACTATTCATCCTTTTCTGCTAAATGAAAATATTGTAATGTATTGATGAATGTTTTTATATTACCTTTAATGGATAGAGAGATTATTTAATCAAATATTTCTTTTGAAAATAAAATGAACTATGTTAAAAGAGTCATAATTTAGTAAATACATTGAAACTTTTTAAAAGTCCACATCTATTTGCGGCGCAAGACAATTCGGATCATTTAAATTATACTGCCACCGGAATTCATGAACTAGATTAAACTAAAAGAAATTTTAAATTTTAGAGTTAAAAAAACCGGCCTTTTCTGATATGTTATTTAAACGTAAATTTTTGCTTAAAAATCCAATTTTTATTATTATACTTAAACTATTTTACCTCCTTTAAAATCCCAAATAAAATTATTTACCTGTTTTAGGATGGTCACATTTTGCTAGGGCATATGATTTTACTTCTCTATTTTGTTGCACTGACCATTGTCTTCTATATTACAGAGGTTAATCTCTAATAATGTAAGTTAAAGAAGAGAAAGGAGTGATCGTGTATTTCTGTATGTGTATATTTAAACGTGAAGCTCAAGTTCGGAACAGTGATCTTTCTACCATTCTATTATTGGGATGGAAAGCCTATTGCTTTCCGACAAAATAGATTGCTTAAGACAGCAACAAATTAAAAAAAAAAAAAAAAAAAAAAAAAAAAACATAAAACAAGTTTTAAAAAAAAAAAAAAAAAAAAAAAAAAAAATTGAGAGAAGTGTGCTAAAGACATTTTAAGAAATGAATATAGCAACCGTTGCTAAAGAGCGCAAATGTATGTTTTAAAGTAAAGAATATTTCTTCTTTATTTTACAATTTTTGTATATTTAGACCCAGTGATTTTTTTCCCCCTGTCTGTCGCATCAAGTTAAAAGGTATATTAAAAATCGAAATAAATTGAAAGAAAAGGTGCGAATTTAAATATGAGAAATGAATATAGTAACCACTGCTAAGTAATGCAACACACTTACCACAGGTTTTTATATGAAAGAATAAATAAAATAAAATATAATATAATGTATTTTGTCGTCCTAAATTAAATTCTGTTTTAGTATAGAATTTTATAATATTTATATAGAAAAAAAAAGAAAAATGCAAAAAAAAAAAATAATAATAATAATAATAATAATAATAATAATAATGATAAATTTACATACAATGGCTTCAGTAAGTGAATAATGTTGGTTTTAGATATAAAAAAGTAATGTTAAATCAACGTATTGTATTAAATTAAGAGCTACAATTAGTATTTCTTTCTAGAAAAAATTAGTGAAAATTAATAGACTGATATAGAGATCGCTTTTTCACTCACCAACTCACCACAAATTATACTAAATTGAACGATTTGACCTAATTTATAAAATATATAGAGAGAAATATTTTTCGTAAAACGCAAATTTTTCAAGTGTCCTTGTCCACAAACCAGTAGTGGCATTTGCTCCATTTTCAATAGGGAACATCCGATATGAATAACATATATCAGTTTCGAAAAATTCCAGTAATATTTGCGAAAGCTAGAGCAAGGACTGGCAGACAAACCAAAGTCATAAACACTTCTTAATTTTGTTGGAAAGTGTTAAAAAGAAGAATAAATGCAGGGAGGAGTCATAAAAAAGTTGTAAAAGTTTCGATTTTTTTTTTTTTTAATCATTATGATTGTCAATTGCAGCCTCCTTCTTACAATTGAAACCAACTGCAATCTCCGAAATATAAGCCTGTCAAACCAATATAATGCAATTTAACTTTCTTTCATTTATACTCACAAATCTCTGCAATAGGTTAAACTCAAGTTCCCAAGTCTGTCTTCAGCTCCTCATTGCAGCTCTCCTTGGTAAGGCAGTTTGCCCAATGCTCTCGATTTATCTTTCCTAGTATTTACTCTTGTCCATTGCTCTCGTGGGAGAGTGCTGCAGTCATTCCCCTTTCCATTTTCTTCTTATGCCCTTCTTGCCCAGTGTCGTGTTGGGCCAGTTTTCTGTAATAATAAAAGAAGATGTCTGTCTGACTGTGCATCTATACGTTCAGCCCCTACTGAACGCACAAGTACAAAATTTGACATACGGGTGCTCAGAAGCCTTCCCGAGTGCATAGTGCAAAAAGAATTAAAAAAATTTAATTAGATCCGGAGATATTAATTAAAACGCCAACCTATGTCTAATCAAAAAAGATTCAAAAAGCCAGGCGACCGTAATTTTTCCCCTGAACCGAGTTCCTCAAAAGAAAAAGCAGAAAGAGAAAATTTCGCGGGTTTTTGTAAAGCCATACCAGCTCAACGGTTCCAAATATTGAAAATATGCCTGTACAACGAGAAAAAGCATTTATTACCGATTCTTACGGTACAAATTTTTTTTATTAATACGGATTTTTTATATTTTTTAAAAAAGTTTTAAAAAGGGTCCAAAATTTCTCTTTTTCTCTATCGTCTTTTTTGAAATGAAACGCCCTGTACGAAAGAGTAATAAGCCTATTTCTTAACAACCGGTATATTTTGAAAGGTCATTTAATCCTCTTTCGAACCTGAACCATATAAAAATTTTAACAAAATACGCGTTAGCGATCCGCATTTTTAGATTTTACGAAACATCGATTTTTTCACAAAACATTTTATAACTCAAAATCTTTAAGATAAATCATTTCTTTTTACTTTCTCTTACCCTTACGGTAGAGAAAGTATTGTTTTAGGGTCGAATTTTCGAAAGTGAGTTTTTGTTATATTTACATGTTCTGATGTCCATTGAATACGAAAATCATGTTTTTAGTGAATGGTCTGTCTGTGTGTCTGTTATCAGCATATCTCAAGAACAAGTAGTAGCAGAAATTCCAAACTCGGTATTCTAAATGTGTATCATATAGGGATGCTACACTAAGCTTTTCGTTGAGATGAAGCAAATGGTACATGTACAGGGACACTCAAAGTATTCAAATAAAATACGTCTATGGGGGAAATTGCAGGTAAGTAGAGTTTAATATCTATTAAACTGCACTAAACCAAACGAAACGAATATATATTTTTTGCAATAGAGATAGTCAACCGGGAAAAAAAACATTTGTGTATGTAGGAGCCTCGCCTCCCCTCCTGGGGGGGGGGAAGTCCCCCCTCGAGGGGAGTAAATTTTCATGACGGGTATCTTTCAAAAGAGCTCGTCAATACCTTTAAAACGAATGGTTGAACCATCGATCTGCGTACTTTAAAATAAAGTTATCGTTTTTTTTTTCATTTTTAACATTTTTTTTTTTTTTTTTTTATGTAGTATTGAGAATAAATTCAACTTTTTTTTTGATATTTAGTGTTATACTACTTCTCTAATATCGAAATCGTCTGCATTATCATGGAAGATAACTTTTTTAAATAATAATTTTAATAAATTATTTTTACTGAGTGAATTTGTATAGGAAAATATAGAAGAAAGTCATGTGGTGGCCACAACACACTAGTTGTTTGTTGTTAGTGGATGTGCTTTACTAATAATATTTTACCATTTCTAGCAAAACTGTTCGGGAATTGAAATAAATTCCTCATATAGATATGGTAAATAATGTTTTTTTTTTTTTTTTTTTTTTTTTAAGCTAAATATTCATCACTTGTTTTTTGTGTATTTACACGTTTTGAGGCTTCCTGATCACCGTAGTCAATCTTTTTAACGTTTGATCTTTGTCTGTGTAACTTAAAAACGTTAGAGTAACTTAAAAATGAATAATTTTAGGATATCGAAATGTTGTATTGTGAAGTTAATATACGTTTGTTTCTAGAAATTTTGATCAAGATGGATAAGTTTCAATGAATGTTGCGTGTGAAAATTGTCTGTATAATTTTAAGTAAACTTTTAATTTTAATAACAGAATTAAATTCTAGATAAATGTAGGTGCATTATCGAAATGGCGGTTTGACCCCCCCCCCCCTCCCTACACAGAATTAATTATCACATAAAACTTTTCCGAAGCCTAACTTGAGTTGTTTAACACTGGTTTGCATAATAGTACTCGTTATCTTACCTCTTAATCTCTAACCTGTATTTACTCTAAGCGACATAAAAAAAAAAAAAAAAAAAAAAAAAATCGCACGTCAAGATGACTGCAAGTTAAAAAGTCAGCGCTTAAAAAATCAGTTTGTATTACATTTAGAACATAGCAGGGATTCAGAAAAAGTGTTTAGTAACATAATTTATCTAAATACAGTGAAATAACAATTAAACAAAGCAGGTTTAATTGCCAGAAAATCTGAAAAAAAAAAAAAAAATACATTCTTAAGGAAAAGAATTAGAAAACCAAGACATTAAAGAGCTAAAAAAAATTTAAAAATGAAAAATGATCAATTAATTATTATGCTGAAGTTGTTCTCTCTGTTCAGTCAAGTTTAACGTTTTTCGAACTGACGGAAACCAGCAGATCTGATCACGAAAATGTGACTGACTTAATGAAAATCGCGCTTTTAAAACAATGACATTCCCCGTACATTACTATACGAAAATGCATAATTTTTCAGTGAGTCTGGCAAATATTCCTGTTGAAGGGATCAATTAACCTGAAATAAAACTTGGCCATTAAATAATTTATACCTGACCGACTACTTTGAGGGTATTTCAGACTCTTTCATAATCAACATTTCAACAATGCACCTTGTTATATGGCGCTTGTGATACATTTATTTGATTCAAGTTGTTAAAATTGCTTATCCATTCTCATGAGCATCTATAATTAACACTTTCCAACAAGGTTGAAAAGTGTTTATGACTTCGGTTTGTCTGTCTGTCCGTCCGTCTGTTTGTCTGACAGTCTGTCTGTCTGTCTGTCTGTCCGCGCTCTAACTCCCGTAAATATTTATGGAATTTCTTGAAACTGATATATGTTATTCAAGTTCACAATCGGACGGTCCCTATTGAAAATGGAGTTTATACCTCTCCTGGTTTGTGTACAGGGACACCCGAAAGTATTTCAAAGCATTGCGTTCTATGAGAGGTATTTCTACAAACCATATTTTCATACCTTTACTGTAGACTTACCTTAATGAAATTGAAATATGTTATTCAAGTTCACTATCGGACGTTCCCTATTGAAAATGGAGTTTATACCTCTACTCGTTTGGGTACAGGGACACACGAAAGTATTTCAAAGCATTGTGTTCTATGAGATGTATTTCTGTAAATCATACTTTCATACCTTTACTGTAGACATATCTTCATGAAATTTAAATATGTTATTCCAGTTCACTATCGAACATTCCCTATTGAAAAAGGATTTTGTACCTCTACTGGTTTGTGTATAGGGACACGCGAAAGTATTTCAAAGCATTGTGTTCTATGAGAGGTATTTCTATAAACCATATTTTCATACCTTTAGTGTGGACATATCCTAATAAAATTGAAATATGTTATTCAAGTTCACTATCGGACGTTTCCTATTGAAAATGGAGTTTGTACCTCTACTGGTTTGTGTACAGGTACACCCGAAAGTATTTCAAAACATTATGTTCTATGAGAGGTATTTCGATAAACCATATTTTCTTACTTTTACTGTAGACAAATCTCAATTAAATTGAAATATGTTATTCAGATTCCCTATTGGATATTTCTTGTATAAAATGGAGCAAATACCACTACTGATTTATGTACAGGGACACTTAAAAGTATTCAAAAGCATTGCGTTCTATGCGAGATATTTCTATAAATCAAATTTTAATAACTTTACTTTCCACGAAGTTTTAGGAAATTAAAATATGTTATTTATATGCACAAAAGGATGCTTTGCATAGAATATAGCATGGTTATCATTAGCTTTACAGGGTGACACAAAAATATTCAGTTATATTAAGAGCTATTAATAAAAAATTGCTAGAATTGTACTTTCGTCTACTTTATGCGTTTTTGAAACTTTCTTTCATTTTTTTAGTGTGAATATAATTTCAATTTGTGTATCTGTCTGACTGTTCTTCTGTCCGTCTATCTGTCTCTCTGTCTGTTTTCTGCGCTCTAATTCCCGTAAATATTTATGGAATTTCTTTAAACCGATATATTTTATTCTAGTTGACTATCGGATGTTCCCTATTGAAAATGGAGTGAATACCTCTTCTGGTTTGTGTACAGGGACATCCAAAAAATATTCGAAAGCATTGTGTTCTATGGGAGGAGTTTCTATAAACCATATTTTAATACCTTTAATGTATAGAAACTTCAATGAAATTTTAATATATTATTCAATTCCCTATCGGATGTTTCCTATGTAAAATAGAGCCCATTCCTTACTGGTATGTGTACAGGGGCACTTGAAAGTATACCAAAGCATTGTGTTGCATGAGAGTTATTTTTATAAACCAAATTTTAATAATTTTTTTCTCCGCAATTGAAATATATTATTCGTATGCACAAAAGAGTGCCTTCTCTGTAATATAGTATGGTTAGCATTAGATTTACAGGGCCACACAAAAATAATCAGTTACATTAAGAGCTATAAATAAAAATTTGCTGGAATTGCACTTTTGTTTATATGAGCGTTTTAAAACTTTCTTATAATTTTAGTGGGAATATGATTTCAATTTGTGCATCTGTCTATCTGATTCTCTACGTTTCTATCTGTTTGTCTCCGGCTCCTATCATCCGTGAATACTTTGAGAATTTTTAAAAAATTATACACTCAAGTTCCTTATGGAATGTTCTCTATTTAAAATGCCATTAATAGGTCCTGTACAACTAGTTTGTTCACAGGGACAACATCAACAACAATAAAAAAACAAACAATGTATTACGTTTTAGGACAGAATTTTTTAAAAGTTATATTTAAAAATATTTCTACTATAAAAATCATAGAAACATTGACATGCATTATTCATATTCTAAAATATTGTTTTTTATAGAACATGATATGATTAACTTTCAGATTTACAGGGCTACACTAAAATATTCAGAGAGATTAAAAGCTGTAATTATAATCTAACAGCTGCGTTTTCTTTTGCGTTAAGCCTTTTTAACACTTTCCAAAATGCCTAAGAGTAATTTTAAAATCAATTAGTCTATCTGCATGTTTTTCAGTCGTTCTGTCTGTTGTGTGATAAAGTAGGCAAAACATATTAAAAGTTATTCGATACAATTGCGTACAGTTGGAAAGTGTTACTAATCAATGCGTACTGCATGATTTTTCTTTCTTGTTTTGTAAGTTATCATAACTTTTTTTACTCAAAACTAAATTCCACAAAGAATATCGCAGGATTTCTTCTTTTTTAGACAGGAAAATTGTCCTAATCTCAATCCGCTCGAAAACGTTTACTCTGCAAAAGAGGGTGGGGATTAGAAATTTGTAGCCTACAACTTTGAAAGAACTAGAAAAAAATATTTATGATATTTGGCCCAGTGAAAGTTCTGAGTTTCATGTTAAAAAACTATAAAATGCTATGCCATTGCGCATTAAAGCAGTAATTTCATATAAAGGCGAAATTATCCAATCCAGAATGCATATTTTTATTAAATAATTGTTTAGATCTAACAAATAAATAGTTTTATTTGCTACATTAAAATAGCACTTGTTTATTTCATATAATAAATCCTGATAGAATACAAAGTATATGTTTATTTTATTACGTTTAAAAAGAAAATTTTATGTAGATTTTTATTAAATACTTCGTAGAGTGTAATAAAACTAATTATTAAATCGAAGATTTACATAGGTATCATGTTATGACTTCCGTATTTCACAAACATATCAATTTTATTTG
The DNA here is from genome assembly GCA_963930645.1 of Salticus scenicus. Classification (NCBI taxonomy): domain Eukaryota; kingdom Metazoa; phylum Arthropoda; class Arachnida; order Araneae; family Salticidae; genus Salticus; species Salticus scenicus. The sequence goes on along the minus strand of OZ005653.1, from coordinate 147,116,233 downwards.
TTGCAATCATTAATTTTTAAATTATTACAAACCCAAGAGGTATAAGTCAATTTTTCTGCAGTGCGCTTTTTTTTTTTTTTTTTTTTTTTTTTTTTGTCGCTTAGTGTATAGTATTAAATTTCAGGGTAAGAAAAAGTCGTGTGAGTGACACACCAGATCTCAAAAGGTTGAGAGTTTATTTCAAAAACTGAATCAGTTATAAATTTTTTAATTTTCTGCATCCGTGTACTTCTTCATAAGATTCTGAATCGCGTTTGCGGGTCGAACAATACTTGGTAATTGGTTACCATGGAAGCTCTCTTTTAATTTCGCAGACGATATTTCGAAAGTGGAGCGAAAGAAAAACATCTTTTACTGATAATATGAAAAATATACTGAAAAATATCTATCACGCGTTTTTTGACTGCGATTAAAAATTGCAAATTTCAAAATTCTTCAATTTTCCTTTGTCCCACACAAAAATTACTATACAGCAATCGCATCACAAGGCAAACTTGCAGTTCAAATGTCATCAATTTCAGCCAATAAAAAGAAAATTTACATTTTAATTGGCGCCGTAATATTTAAAAATTTCAATATTTCAAATTCTAATTATGATTAAATTATTTTTACTTTCCGAACACTATAGTTAGGAAAGTATTGTAATCATGTCAAAAATCCGAATTTGAGATTTTGATGTTTCTATATGTTTCGAGGTCCCCTGAGTACGTTTTCACTATTTTTACGATGATGCATGTACACTGCATAAAAAAAGTAGACGGACACTTACTTGTAATACTTTAAAGCCGTTTATTTCTTTAATTAGAGATATGAGGTTCATTTCTCTAATATAAATATATTCTTGAGACATCATATATTATTATTTTTTGGAGATTCAATCCTTTTGAATTATGTAGTGAAAAAATTCAGGAAACAAAAATGGTGCCTATTTGCACTGTAATTTTTCTTTAAAAAAGTAGACGGACACATCTTGTATCTCTAAAATAAAACGTTTTTAGTAAGTGGTTCGTCTCCCATTTGCTTTAATAAGTTCGTATACTCTGTTAGGCATCGAATCAATGAGATTCTGAATCTTTTTTTGACAGAAAATTTCCTAAATGTTTGGAAAAGCTTCTTTTTGAGCTGGTGAATTGATTCATACTGGCGTCCACCCTCATCAATTTTATGAACAAGTAGCCCAAATGTTTTCTACAGGATTCATATCCGGACTCTTGGCTGGCCAGGGTAAAACATTGAAGTTGTTCTCATGAAAACACTTTTTAACATTGTTATCGGTGTGTATTGGCGCTCCATCTTGTTGGAAAATCCAGTTATCTCCTCCAAGATCACACGCAAATGGCAAAAACTCACTGCTTAGTGTTTCAATATAATCTTTGTGAGTCTGCTTCTTACTTAGGAACACTAAATTTGTCCTTCCACCATAGCCAACAGCTAGCCACACCATCCCGCCACCACCAACTTGCTGAGTGGAGTACACTTCGTCTTCTTTCCTCCAAACTGTGCCTATAATATTGATATCCATCTGGGCCGTCTAAATTAATTTTTTTTTTCATCTGAAAAAACTACAGGTATCCATTCTGTAGTCCAAGACATATGGTTTTGAGCCCACTGTAGGCGTTCTGTCACGTGGTGATCCTTCCAGCATGGATGATGATTTCTCTTCTTATATTGAAAGAGCTCTGAGTGCTTAATGTAGTTATAAATTGTCTGAAAAGTTACGTTAGTAATTCCTGTGTTTATTTGAACTCTGAGAATTGATGCTCCAGTTTTTTTCAGCTCAGTAAAAAATTTTCTTTGGTCTCTAAGCGAAAGTTTCTTTGGCCGGCCACTCTTTTTCTTTACGCCATGGGCTTCAGGAGCACGTAGAAAATCGCTGATGCCACTTTTTCTTATTAGAAGTAGCCTACTAATTTCTCTGACTCCTTTATTAACATTTTTCAGCGCTGTAATCTGTCCTTTCTGGTAATCAGTTAGAGGAATTCCTCGTGGCATGGCGCATTCATCTCCAAGAAATTTAACTACGTAAAACCATCTTGTCAAGCACGTTAGCAATTGGCAAAATGCCAAATGTACATGTACATGCAAAATTGGTATTCCGCAAGAAACACCCACTTAGATAATTGCAGTTTTTGACCAGTGTCCGTCTACTTAAATATATATATATATATATATTGCGCAAATGTATATCTTTTCTCTTTTCTGCATTTCCATACATTAAAATTATAAATAATTGAATATTTTTATTTGTCTGTCAAAAATATGAAGATTGATAAGTATAAACATGTTAAAAATTTTTAATTAACATTTCCTATTAAACAAAGACGGGGTTTTAAAAAATTGTAAAGAAGTGTCCGTCTACTTTTTAAAGGAAGTGTATGTGTGTATATGTATGTGTGTGAGTGAACACGCTAGCGTCTAAACGCTTTGCTCTAATGCGCTGTAAGTTGGTACGCATGTTCCAAGTCACCGTAGCACGAACCCTATTGATTTTGATGAATCTAGCACCAATAGTTTTTTTACAGGGACACAAAGAAATATTCTTTACCATTACGGCCTATGGGACCAAAATCTTAAAAGTGCGATAGCATCTAAACGCCTTATTCAATTGAGCAAAAAAATTATACACATATTATAGGTCACAGATACTCAATCTGTATAGATTTTGGAGAATCTAGCACTTATAGTTTTTTTACAGGGACACAAAGAAAAATTCTTTATCATTATGGCCTATGGGGCCAAATTTTTAAAAATGTGATAGCGTCTAAACGCCTTATTAATCTGAGCATAAAATTTGTACACATGTTATAGGTCACAGTTGCACCAACTGTATAGATTTTGATGAATTTAGCACTTATAGTTTTTTTACAGGGACACAAAGAAAAATTCTTTATCATTATGACATATGGGACCAAATTTTTAAAAGTGCGATAGCATCTAAACGCCTTATTCAATTGAACTGAAAATTTGTATGAATATTATAAATCACTGCTGCACTAAATGTAAGCATTTTGGTGAATCTAGCATTTATATTTTTTTTTACAGGGACACAACGAAAAATTCTTTATCATTACGATCTATGGGCTCAAAGTTCAGTAGCGTTAAATAAAACATCGTGTAATATATGGAGAAAAATACTCAAATACTGTATTATAGTTTTCTTTCTTTTGTTTGTTTAACAACTCCTCTTTCTTTACTTTAACTACAAAACTGTTCATTACTCAATGTTCGGAAAGTCGAGTGGAGTCACTCCAGTTTTTTTACTTTCCGAACACTATAGTGAGGAAAGTATTGTAATCATGTGTCAAAAATCCGAATTTGAGATTTTGATGTTTCTATACGTTTCGAGGTCCCCTGAGTCCGTTTCCACAATTTTTACGATGATGTATGTATGTGTGTGAGTGAACACGCTAGCGTCTAAACGCTTTGCTCGAATGAGCTGTAAGTTCATACGCATGTTTTAAGTCACCGTAGCACGCACCCTATTGATTTTGATGAATCTAGCACATTTTTTTTTACAGGGACACAAAGAGAAATTCTTTATCATTATGGTCTATGGGACCAAAATCTTAAAAGTGCGAAAGTATCTAAACGCCTTATTCAATTGAGCAAAAAATTTATTCACATATTATAGGTCACAGATACTCAATATGTATAGATTTTGGAGAATCTAGCACTGATATTTTACAGGGACACAAAGAAAAATTCTTTATCATTATGGCTTGTGGAGCCAAATTTTTAAAATTGTGATAGCGTCTAAACGCCTTATTAATCTGAGCAAAAAAATTGTGCACATGTTATATGTCACAGTTGCACCAACTGTATTGATTTTGGTGTGAATTTAGCACTTACAGTTTTTTTTACAGGGACACAAAGAAAAATTCTTTATCGTAATGGCCTATGCTATGGGACCAAATTTTTAAAAGTGCGATAGCATCTAAACGCCTTATTCAATTGAGCTGAAAATTTATATGAATATTATAAATCACTGTTGCACTATCTATAAGCATTTTGGTAAATCTAGCATTTATAGGTTTTTACAGGGACACAGCGAAAAATTCTTTATCATTAGGATCTATGGGCTCAAAGTTCAGTAGCGTTAAATAAAACATCGTGAAATATATGGAGAAAAATATTCGAACACTCTCTTATGGTTTTCTCTCTTTTGTTTGTTTAACAACTCCTCTTTCTTTACTTTATCTACAAAACTGTTAATTACTCAATGTTCAGAAAGTCAAGTGGAGTCACTCCAGATATTTAATACTTCATTCGAAAGAGATTTTAAAGTACTTTTATATTATCGAATGTGGGATTCGATATTTCACCTGATTTACACGTTTTAAGGTCTCCTGATTAGGTTTTCTTTTGTATCTCAGCTACTAATTAAAATAATTTCATAACTAATACATCATTTGAAAGCTTTGTTGATTTGGAATTGACCAGTAGATTACAGAAATTTCTATCGCCAGATGGCACTGCAATATTTTAAATTTTCAATATTTCAAATTCTAATTATCATTAAATTATTTTTAATGCATCATTCGAAAGATATTTTAAAGTACTTTTATATTATCGAAAGTTGAATTCGAGATTTCGCCTGATTTACATGTTTTAAGCAACGAGATATATAAAGTAGAGTGATAAATGGTAACCCTTGAGAAGGTCCAAGATGAGTCATGTGACATGCTCTCCTTGCACCTGCGTATTTGGTGGTTCCCTTGGTAACAGCTTATTTTTAGTAAATTTCTATGGCAACGGTTTGGAGATTGTTCTTCGCATAAATCATAACCGCCAATGTATTTGTTTACTTATGCAGTTTAATATTCTTTTGTTCTAAATCATTTTGATTTTGATTTTACTTCTTTTTTATTTCGTGTAGTTGAACTTTAACCGACAAAACGCTTAAAAATAGTTGAAAAATTATTATTTGTTGTTAAATTTAGCTCTTTAAAAGTTTAAATTTTCTTTTATAAACACTTTTAAACTTTGTTGGGAAACGATGAAAAACTAGTATGTTGTGGCCACCACGAGACTTTCTTCTATATTTTCCTATACAAATTCACTCAGTAACAATATTTAAAATATATATATATATATATATCCAAGTTTTTTTTTTTTTTTTTTTCCGTTAAAAGTAAAAAAAAAAAAATCGATAACTTTGTTTTAAATTACCACATATTTATAGTTCAACCATTCGTTTTAAAGGTATTGACGAGACCTTTCGAAAGATACTCATCTTGAAAATTTACCCCACCCCAGAGGGTACTTCCCCCCAGGGGGGGAAGCGATGCCCCCACATGTACAATTTTTTTTTCCTAATTAACTACTACTATTAGCAATAATTCATATTAATTTTACAATCACAGGTTAAGAATAACTCTCATTATGTACATTTATACGAAATTTTGTCCTATACTAACATGTTAAAAATTTAGAAGAAATACGATCACAGCGCCTCCTGTTGTGCGATTGATCCCCAAATCTAATCAGCACCAGTTTATGACTAAATACCAAGTTTTGATAATTTCGTTTAAAAAAAAAAAAAAAAATTAAGATTTTTTTTCTGAGTTTTTTTTTTCGTAAAAAGTAAAAAAAATCGATAACTTTGTTTTAAATTATCACAGATTTATAGTTCAACCATTCGTTTTAAAGGTACTGACGAGACCTTTCGAAAGATACCCGTCTTGAAAATTTTTGCCCTATATCACCCTGTTAAAAATTTAGAAAAAGAGGGATGGCAACGCAACCTGTAAGACGATTTTTACCAAAAGTTGATAGGCACTAATTTATGTCAAGGTGCAACTACATACCAATTTGTATGAAATTCTGTCCAGTAGTTCCTGAGGTACAGTTGCCACAAAATTTTGTCACACACACACACACATAGACAGACAGACAGACATTTTCTAAAAATGGTCAAATCGTGTTCTACAGCTCTCAAAACGTGTAAATCCATCAAAAACCCGAAATCGAAAATTTTTACGAATCCAATACTTTCTTCTATTGAAGATAGAAGAAAGTAAAAAAGGTATTTTATAATTTATTATAATGTGAAATATGTGAAAAATTATTTTTAAAACAATTTATTTCGGTCATAGGACTGTCATGTTACCTAATAATAATTATAATTTGTCGAACTGATATTTTAAATGCCAAAATAGCGATAAAGGGCCAAACACAGCAACCTATTGAAGCATGTCACGTGATTCATCTTGAACCATGGAAAGCTAATCCTTCATCCACTGAATCAGCACTTTTATATATCTCGTTGGTTTTAAGGTGTTCTTTGAGATTAAAATAATTTCATAAGTAATACATCATTTGAAAGCTTTGTTGATTTGGAATTGAACAGCAGATTACAGAAATTTCTACCGCCAGATTTCGCTGTAATTTAAAATTTCAATATTTCAAATTCTAACGAGCGAGGAAGGTGTTGTAAGTTCCAAAACGGGGATAAGGCGCCGCAGTAGCCACCGAGCGGGACTTTGCTAAAGTCAGAAATTTGAAAGATCATAAAATGGTGAGAGAACCGGCTGTTTCAGATATTGAAACGGGAAGAGGGCGCCGCAGGCGCTACCGAGCGGGAATTTACTGCGATTAAATTTTTCAATAAAGCTATTATCACTATATGTTAATAAGCTGTTGTAAGACCTGAAACGGGAAAAGGCACCACCGAGCGGGAGTTTTGTAAAGTCGGATTTTTCAAGGATCGCGAACCAGCTGATCGCCGAAGGCGGCTAGTCAGCAATAAAGATGCTGTCTACTCGCGTTGGGATCACTTGTAATCCTAGTACAGTAAAACCTCTCTAAGTTGGACACCTACGGTTCCAAGAAAAAGTGTCCAATTTAGAGAGGTGTCCAACTTATAGGGGTGCTTACTTTTCTTGATTTAATTAAACTGTATCTATGCATGCTTTTTAACTTTTAATCACATCTACATATAATATAATTAAGTATCCACGACTTATATACAAAAAATAATTAATTTGTCGATTTAAAATTTAAATTTAAATTGTTATGTTGTGGCCATTATAATACTTTCTTCTGTAATTTTTTATATAATAGCGCTACCTACCAGTTAACATGCAATAAATTTAATCAATATAGTTTCTCACAATAAAGATTTTGTACATCCATTTTGGTGCAATTTTATCCAATAGATGCTGAGATAGTCATGTGGAAAATCAGAGAATGTGAGTAAAAGTAGCACCACCTGTATGCTGATCTACACCCAAATTAAGCTGATATTCATTTTCAGAACGGCCATCTCACATATGAAGTTTGGTGAATTTATTCACTCTAGAAACTGAGATATAGTTTTCCGGTGAATGGGGAAAACTGAAGCATAGTAGCAACACCTATCAGCTGATATGCATTCAAATTGAATCAGCATCGTTTTTCACAACAGACCTCTCTCATATTATGTTTAGTGCAACTATACACTCAAGTTATATACTTGGTAGGAAAAATAAAAGGGGTAAATGAATGAACTCTACCAACCGAAATGTATTTTCTAAAAGCCAATTTTTAAACAGACTAAGTCAGAACATGCCTGTAAGCTCTCTGCGGAACATTTTCAAAAAAAAAAAAAAAATGCAAGGATAATTCATGCAATTCAATAAAAAGAAATATTCTTGCATTATACACTAAATTACAGTAATTTGTGAATGTTTCAACTGAAGAAAAGAAGTATTTTTTTATAAGATAAGACAGAGGTAAATATATTGTGACAAGAAACTTTTTATTTATTTTTTTTTATTTTTTTTTTTTTTTATTTATTTATTTTTTTTTTAGATATTTACGGTTTTTTCTACAAGGGATAAGTAAAGTTTCTAAAATAAAAGTGAGAAAATGGAAGATTTATTTCTTTTTTTCTGTCTCATCGAGTAAAAGTGTCCGACTTAGGACTGTCCAACTTCCAAGTTAAAGAGGTGTTAGAGGTTGGACTTAATAGACAACTTATAGACTTAATAGACAACTTATAGAGGTTGGACATAATGTTAATCCTATGGATACATTCCGTTCCGAGAAAAAGTGTCCAACTTAGAGGGGTATCCAACTTATAGGGGTGTCCAACTTGAGAGGTTTCACTGTATCTTCTTATTTGCCTTTTTTCATACTTTGAGGGGTGGTCCGGCAAAATCATTCGCAAAGGTACTATATTGTTAGGTGGGGTATTTGACTTCCCTGTCCCTGTCGAGGGATAAATGTACATAAAAATATCGGGTAAATTTAAAAAAAGCAAAAATCTACGAATTCTAAAAATATTTTATCTTTAAAAATTATACTAGTATTTAAATATGTTAAAACTAATTTAATAGATAGCAGTTTCAGGAACATTTTAGTGTAAGTTATATTTTAATATGTAAAACTCTGAATTAAGTTATCTAATGGATCGTGAAAATAACTATGAAGAACTATGCTTCATTAGTAATTTTCAACATAATTTTATTGTTATTAATTAAAGGTATTAATATCATTATTATCCAAACGTTGAAACAAGTCTTAAACACCCTACCAATTTTTGTGTAATTTTAACAAGAATTAAAAAACTTGTGAGGAATTGAAACATCCATTTTTCATTTATATTAAAAGACTAGCTGTTACCCGTGACTTCGTTCACGTGGAAATTTTGATGTGTATGCGTGGGAACACGGTTTGATCATAATATGTAATGTAATGAAACCTCATACTAATCATCATAAAAAGTATAATCAAAATAGGAATTAGTTTTTATTTATTTATTTTTAATGCTAAAATAAATAAATAAAAAGTTATCGCCAGCATGGCGATAAAAATTTAAAATTCGTTCATAGGGATCCTGTACTAAAGCAGTACTGCGTTGCGGAAGTATAAACACTGGGTCATCAATTATGAATTTTATTTCGAAACCTTTCTTTGTATGATTTTAGTTCACTATTGCACAATATTAATCTGGTTCTCATAATAATTTGGTGACTGGTGAATTAAAATTTTAATTATGTGGTGAAATTCATATAATATTTATGAGTTTTAAATTTTTAAGTTTTTACTTTCCGAACACTATAGTGAGGAAAGTATTGTAATGTCAAAAATCCGAATTCGAGATTTTGATGTTTCTATACGTTTCGAGGTCCCCGAGTCCGTTTTCACTATTTTTACGATGATGTATGTATGGGTGTGTGTATGTATGTGTGTATGTATGTGTGTGTGTGTATGTGTCTGTGAGTGAACACGCTAGCGTCTAAACGCTTCGTTCGAATAAGTTGAAAGTTGGTACATGTATTGTAAGTCACCATAGTACGAACCCTGTTGATTTTGGTGAATCTAGCACTTATAGTTTTTTTACAGGGACACCAGGAAAAATTCTTTATCATTATGGCCGATGGGGACAAATTTTTAAAAGTGCGATAGCGTCTAAACGCTTTATTAATCTGAGCAAAAAAATTGTACACATGTTATAGGTCACAGTTGCACCAACGGTATAGATTTTGGTGAATTTAGCACGTACAGTTTTTTTACAGGGACAGAAAGAAAAATTCTTTATCATTATGGCCAATGGGGCCAAATTTTTAAAAGTGTGATAGCGTCTAAACGCCTTATTAATCTGAGCAAAAACTTTGTACACATGTTATAGGTCACAGTTGCACCAACTGTATAGATTTTGGTGAATTTAGCACTTACAGTTTTTTTTACAGGGACACAAAGAAAAATTCATTATCATTATGGCCTATGGGACCAAATTTTTAAAAGTGCGATAGCCAGGGACGCGCTGACCTGGTGTGCGAAGTGTGCGGCGCACACAGGCGCCAGGTAAAGAAAGGCGCCAGCCGAGGATAAATTATTTAAAAATAATAAGAAGAAGAAAGAAGGAAAAGAATATATATATATACGCATAAAAAAAATATTGCTTTATTAAATCTGATTTCATAATGCCGGCCTGAAGCCATGCGACTAGTGTTGCTAAATGAGGAGTCTTGAAAAATATACTGGCAAAACTTGTGTTCTTCAAATAGTTTAGGAGATTTTTTGTGAAAGGGTACGTTAAAAATGGAATAACTTTGTAAAGATTCGCCTTCCTTCAGCAAAATTTTCTTAGACTTTTTTAACATATCAAAGCATTCTATTGAAATTTAAAAGGCACCTTAATCTCCCCCCCCCCCTCCTCTTCATCTGCCGGAAAAACGTCATTTAGGTTAGTAAAAAGATAACATAAATCGAATGCAACAGTAAAAATTTAATAGAACCGCAGATTTTATTTAGAGTAGTTTTTTCCGGTTTGCATTATCGATGTAACATCTATCGATGTAAAATAAGACTTTTCTCTATAAATTTCTTAAATTCGAAAAAAATTCCGATATCTTCACGTTTCACACATCGTGAAAACCAAATCTGACTTCAGAAAAATTTCTGTGCATGTGTGGCGTGTGTGTAGTCATTGTGTCTGCATGTATATAACATTTTTGCGTGGGTGCACGTGAGAACAGCTGGACAGCATTCAACGACACTTGGCAGGAAATACCAAACTTAAAATTATATCTATCAACTTTTGAAAATCCCCCCCCCCCCCCGTTCTATGCCTGGGGGAAGGGGAGCAGGAAGCAAAAACACGTTTATAACTTGGCTTCAAATTACTTCACAGTGAAGAAATTGCACATGAGGATAGATTTAAGTACACACAAAATAATAATAATAACAATAATAATAATAAATAATAATAATAATAATAAATAATAATAATAATAATAAATAATAATAATAATAATAATTGTCTACGATTTTGAAATTTTTTTTTTTTAAGGGGGAAGGAAGAAAATCGATTTTTGGAGGGAAATTTCGTAAATTCTGGATTTTTGAGTAGAAATTTACCAAAAAGTGGGATAAAAATGTTGAAAACAGCCATACATCTTCTTTAGGATACTTTTAAAAACCCATTTTTGGTGTTTGGTTTGGGATTTTCGATCTTGTGGGGGGGGAGGGAGGGGTGTATGAGGGAGTAAATTAGAGATCCCTATTTTAGTGCTAAATTAGTACTGGAAAATTTTTGGGAGCTCTGGTCACGAATTTTGGTGCGTGTATTGTTTAGACGCATCCGATGCCTATATACTGACGGGATTTTGCGAATTTCCCTCTCACCCTTTTCAAGGGAGAAAGGAGGCAAAAAAAGAAAAAAATAAATAAAACACGTTACTAAGCATAACTCGGCTCCAAGTTACTTCACGATCAGAAAATTGCATATAGGAAAAGAAAAAAAATTCTGCAATTTTGGAATTTTCGATTTTTAAGAGGGAGGGGGGGAGGAGGGGAAAAATCTATTTTGGGGAGGAAATTTCGCAAATTCCCAATTCTACTAAAATTGGTACAAAGGTGTTGAAAACAGGTATGCGTCTTCTTTAGGATATTTCCAAAAACCCATTTTTGTTTTTTTGTAATTTTCGATTTGGGGGGGGGGGGCGTAAAAAGGGGGTAAATTTGAGCCCCCCCCCCCTTTTTTTTAGGAGTAAATTTGTCGTGTAAAATCTATGGGAACTGCGGTCACGTATTTTGGTGTGTAAACTGTTTCTATGTATCTGACACCTATTTGTAACTGGATTTTACGAAATCCCCCCTTTCCTTTTTTGAGGCCACAAACACGTTTCCAAACGTCAACTTACTCCAAATTATCTCAGCAAGAATAAATTTTATGTGTAGATTAATTATTTTCGAGATTATTCTGTCATAATTAGAATTACCAGTAGCATCAGTGGAACAATCTTTTTCTAAATTTAAAACGATAAAAAAATACTTACGCTCCACCACGGTATCAGACAGATATTTAAATTTTGCAATTACATCGATAGCATAAGATATTTTGAATCAAATGGATATATATTATACCAGAGTTCACAAAAACTCACGCAAATGAATTACAATTCACTAAATAATATTATCTGTCATATAATCTTTTTTTAAACTTAATAATTTTGATTGTATATTCTCATTTTATCCACTTATAAATTTACCTATTATTTATATCTGCGCAGCGTACAAACATCACGGCAAAATAGTTTAAAAAATTTTTGTATTTTACTACTATATGGAAAAACACATAAAAATTTGCATACAAATTACATAAAAAGTTTAGATGATGAAAATGGACAAAATTCTTTTCATTAGATGTTTTGTTTTCCCTGTTAAGTATGTTTTATCCATATTTACCAATTAATATTTATTATAAGCTCCTATTTTATGTATTTATAAATTTATTTGTTCCTTAAAAAAAAAAAAAAAGAAAAAAAAAAAAAACCTTTCATAACTAAGCAAGTCAAATCTTGTCCCTATATCGATAGTCATATATTAGTTTGGTCTTAAGAGTTTCGAGTGTTTTCAATAATGAAATTGAGAAAAATAGAACTCACTACGGATTATTATTATTATTATTATTATTATGGGTTCTAATTTTATATACTTATAAATTCCATTTATCTGCACTAGTACAAAATGTCAAACTTATTTATATGTGCAACATGGGGCGGTAAGTACAACTGATTGTTATTGTGTCGTATTTGAGAATAAAGGAATTGAAAGTTTAGCTAGACAGACAAAATCTCGGAGTATATCTGTCGGAGCGAGAGCTATTAAAGAGTGTTTCTCTTAGTGATTTATAAAAAGCGTTTATTAGTGAAGTAATCATGAACCCATTGCGGCATGATGAATCGTCCTTTTCAGGACGTGACACAATACCTGTGGCTGGGGACCTCCACGAAGCTCCAGCTTCTACTGGCTGTTTGAGCGGGTCCGCCTCGGATAGGTCCCCCATTGGGACTGAACCAACTCCCAGCCATTCAGTTGGAGGTAAAGGTAGCGGTAAGGGTAAAACTGACAAAAGTCGTGCAAAGGTGAAGAGACGTAAGAGGAGAAAGAAGAGTGTTGTGTATGACAGTGATGGTAATTCGTTAGCGTCATTCCAGAGTGTGGAAGACAGTGAAGGCGAGCACGATGAAAAGTGTAACGACCCTGACACAATCTACTATACTGAAATAAGTGGGGAGAGTGATGCAGTAGAGGCGGGCTCTGAGAACTCAGATGCCGACTCCCCCACCGGCCCTCAAACAGTCTCTGGGGATCCAGAGACGACCATTGTCGCCGCGCAGACGATGGATAAAGGTATACAATTGCATAGCAAGGAGCTGGCCAATATCTCCCATGAGGAGATGGTCGGCACGTCTCAGACCCTCGTTATGGAGATGAACCGACTATGTTTGGATCTCTCACACACTGTTGACAGGTCAAAGCTGTCGGGACCAAAGCTGGAGAAAGTCCATGCGTTCATTAAATGGGTGCGTCAAGCATTCACCCGGCAGCACAGACTAGTCGAACATAGCGGGAAAGCTTGTACCAGGAGGCCCTTAAAATCAGCCGAGGAGAAGGGTGCTAACAGGAAGCGAAATAGAGGTAGCCGCCAAAAGAAGGGGAAAAAGAGGGATACCCCAGCAGTTCCCACAGAGGAACAACCTCCCGCTGTGGAGGCAGAAAAACCTCTAAATGTAGCGGAAAGTGAAGCACCCTCAAGCTCGGTAGGCACGACTGGAGGGGTGGTACCAATCAAATATTCGGACCATGTTTGAAGCGCCGTGTCTGGGGACTTTGCAGTTCCGAAGGGGTCGAAGAGGGAACGAGCGTCATCCCGAGGGAGAGCTCGACCCGGCGCGTCAGCACGTCGCTCGACGGCCGAGGTGAAGCATCTGCTTATTGTCCGACCGCGAACGGACACAACCTCTAAGGCCCTGATGACGGACATAGCCTCAAGGATTAACCCAATCGAAACTAAACTAGCGGTTCGAGGGATGCGGCCAGTAGCTGGCAACGGATTGTTGATCTCTGTTAACAGCGCCGCGGACCTTGCCAAACTAGAAGCTAAGATGGGCGAAACAGGGCTGACGGCGGATAATGAGCTTATGAAACCTGGCCCTCGTATACCAGAGATCATTGTCTTTGGCATCGAAGACTGTATGTCTGCAGAGGATATCACAGAAGCACTAAAGCTTCAGAACGCAGTTATGGGTTCGAACTGCGAAATCCGGGTGAAGAAGATCTTCCCCGGTAAAAATGGGCAAAACGTGATAATCGCTCTGGACAATGAGACGATGACGAAGCTGGCCGGAGAGAAGTGGCTCAATGTTGGATGGAGACGTTTGGGTTTCAAGCGAAATGTACGGCCGTTGATGTGCTTCCGGTGTTATAAATACGGGCACACAGCGAAGGTCTGCCGTGGCAAACCCCTCTGTGGGCGCTGCGGACAGGAGGGCCACCTGCAAAGGGACTGCAAGGAGGAGCCTGCATGTCCCAATTGTACGGTTAGCAACCGAGGCCGATCGGGTAATAAACTGCCCGTTAACCATAGGGTGGGTTCGAAGGAGTGTTCTGTCCATCAGGCAGAGGTTGGAAAATTGCGGGCAGTGAGTCATGGACCGAAGCCTTAGATTCCTGCACCTTAACTGCCACCACAGTTATACCGTGATGTTCAACCTCGCTAAAACGGTAGAGCGAGACTCTGTGGATGTGGCATTTCTGAATGAACCTTACCTATTTGGCGGACTCACTGTAGGGTTGCCGGCAGGGTACTCGCAAGTGAACCCGAGTTGTAGCGACGGTCGAGTCGCTCTTTGGGTGAGCCAGCGAGTCACCTTCTGTCAGGTCCTCGGTGATCGTGACGTACTAGCTGACCGAACGAAGGTGTCCAACTCGAATGTGTTAGTGGCCACATGCTACTGCGCACCGAGGGAAAATGCTGCTCCGAACCTAGAAAAGCTGGAGGCGCTGTTGAGACGTTACCCTGAGGATCGAGTAGTCCTAGCGGGTGACTTCAACGCAAAATCCACGCTCTGGGGGAAGAATCCAACGGATCCTAGAGGGAGTTTGTTAATCTCCTTCGCTTCGAACAATGAACTGGATATTGTGAATGACCCAGATAGCGAACCCACCTTCGTGGGGAGTCTTGGCACCAGCTGGATCGACGTCCTGTTGGTCCGTGGTTGCCTCGAGCTCATCGCAAACTGGGAAGTCTCTGATGAAGAGATGCTGAGTGATCATAGAGCCATGAAGTGGACACTTCGGGGCAAACCAGGCTCCATGCACCCTAAGGAATCCAGCCGTCGCTGGAGGCCGAGGGATCTGGTTTGGGAGGCCTTCCTCCGCGATCTGCGCACTACAGATCTGGCTTCATATGATTGCTGCTCCCCAGACACAGGAATTGAATTTCTGGTATCTACTTTGACGAGGCTATGCAACAAGCACAGAAAGGCTTCTGGCCAAGACAGAAGCAAAAAATGGTGGACAGTAGGTCTGACCGCCCAGAGGTCCCGGCTGCGCGCGCTGAGGCGGCTCTACCAGCGAACGCTGGAGTCGAATCAGAGGGTGAGGCTTGAGGTGCTGTATAAGCGGAAGCGGGCAGAATACAAGAGATCGATCTTGCGAGCTAAACGTCAATCGTTTAGGAAGTATCTCTCAGATACGCTCTGCACTGATAAGTTTGGTCAGGTGTGTTGTGTTGTGAAAGGTAAATGGAGGCGTGAAGCCCCAGAGAAACTTAAACTGGAAAATGGCGTAGAAATCTCCTCGTGGGAGGAGATACAAGCAGAACTGGCGAAATATCACTTCACACAAGCAGATGACGTATTGCAGATCGATTCATCTGGAACCGACGATCCCGAACTGTTTGCTATCGGGGAACTGGAGTTTGCAGTAGAGTCGCTTCCGCCTAACAAGGCACCCGGTCACGACGGCTTCAGCTTGGAAATCGTCCGAAAGGTTCTCGAGTACCACCCTCGGTGGTTACTCTCTCTGTATAACCACTGCCTCAGCACCTCTTGTTTTCCGCGGGAATGGAAAAGGGCTCTGGTAGTCTACTTCCCGAAGGAAGGAAAGGACAAAAGCCATCCCGGCTCCTACCGCCCGATCTGTCTGCTGCCGGCCTTAGGGAAGGCACTGGATAAGATGTGCGCAGTGCGTCTGGCGACCCATCTGGAAGCGAGGGTTATTCTTAGCGAAAAACAGTATGGTTTTCGTAGAAACTTGGGCACACTAGATGCGCTCAAGAGAGTGGTGGAGTTCGTAGCCGAGTCGAAGAGAGGTGGCAGACACTCATGTCTGGTCACCCTTGATATCAAGAACGCTTTCAATAGTGCCCGGCGCACGGAAATCCTCCGCCTCCTGGTGGAGTATGAAGTGCCGTCGTACCTCCTGGGTCTTGTGGACTCGTTCCTTAGGGACAGGACCATACTTTCGAACGCAGGGGAGTTCAGCTATAATGTTGGCGTTCCGCAGGGCTCATGCCTAGGGCCGATTCTCTGGTTGGTGCTCGTGAATGAATTGCTGAGCAGGCTTCAGTCCACTCCAGACTTGGTGGTTCAGGCCTTTGCTGATGATATCTTCCTGATGGCGAGAGAGGAGCGGGTTTATAAATTCAACAGGATTATAAACCCAGTGTTGGATGAGATATGTGAGTGGGCACATACCGTGCATTTGGAGTTTAGCTATGAGAAGTGTTTGTACACGGTTATTCCGGCCGTTGGGAAGATGAGATACGCGCCTTCGTGGCCGATACGAATGAAGGGACACAAGGTGTCCTTCAGTTACGAGATAAGATACCTTGGAGTGCTGATAGACGCTGCTCAGAGTTGGATGCCTCACCTGAACTATGTTCAGGAGAAAGCATCAAAGCTTCAATACAAGTTGATGCGCTACACGGGTGCTAACTGGGGATTGAAGCCTAAGGTTCGGAAGGCAGTCTACTCGGCCGTCGCTGAGAAAATAGTACTGTATGCGGCTCCTGTTTGGTTCACCAACCATGTGAAATTGAATAACAAGCTCAACACCATACAGAGAAATCTGTTGTTGTGTGTGACGAAATGCTACCGCACGGTGTCAAGTGACGCACTGAATGTGCTTGCAGGGATTCCACCGCTGCATCTCCGTGCGGAATTTGAGCAATTGTATACAGGCTTAGTGAGATGGGGTGAAGGCGTTGAAGACACCAATCTCACGCCGGAAACGGTAGAGACTTGGAGATATCAGCTGAGACGTGAAGACCTCTGGAGACTGCCTTGGACTCGAGATGAAACGCCCAAATCAGCCTCGTGTTATTACACGGATGGCTCGAAGATGGAGGACGGCAGGGTTGGCTGCGCGTTCCTGCGGGTCTCTGGGGGAGAGATCGTCTCGGAAGACCAGTTCCGGATTACCGACCATAGCTCTGTTTTCACGGCGGAGGTCATAGCGATCAGGGAAGCCATCAGAGATGCTATGGAGTCGGGGCTCAGTGAGATGGATGTCTACTCTGACTCCAGATCGGCGCTGCAAGCGCTTAACTGTCTGAAGCCTAGGCACAAGACGGTTGCTGAGACCAAGGACCTGATTAAAAGTGGCAGGACAGGAATCACGATGCATTGGATCCGAGCCCATGTGGGTCATCACTTTAACGAACTAGTCGATGGTTCTGCTAAGGTGGCAACTGCACGTGAAGATGTAGATCTTCCAGTCAAGCTTAGTGTGAAATGTGCGAGAGGCGTTCTGTTTAGGCGCCTCATAGATAGATGGCAGTGTCGTTGGGATGGCTCCACGAAGGGTAGGTTCACGCATGAAGTGTTTCCGAAGGTGAGTAGTCGAAGAGTGCAGGGAGATTTCTTTGTTAATCAGGTCCTCACCGGACATGGTTCATTCGGAGTTCACCAGCACCGCTTCTTTCAGAAGAACCCTGCATGTATTTGCGGGGCCAGCGCAAACTCGGTAAAGCACGTGATGCTAGAGTGCGCACGGTGGCGGTCGGTCAGGGAACGTTACTTCCCGCCGAACTACCACCTTCGAACGCGGCGGGATTTGTGCCTGGACTACTATTGTAGGAAAGGAATCGCAGTCATCATGACGGATCTCCTTGACTGGGCGCTTAACCCGCTTGGTGGTGGACGACGGATTCTCGAAGCGTCTGAGCCTGACGCCCCAGTAGAGCCTCCTAGGAGGTCTCTTCGATTGGTGAGTGAGACGGTGAGATGATGAGAGTTTGATGGTGAGGTGGAGTGAGCGTTATGGTGTAACGGAGTTGTAGAGTGACGGCGAGATGGCGAGTGTGAGATGGTAAGATGGCGTGATGGCGAGTGTGAGTTGGTGTGACGGTGAGTACAAGTTGGTGAGACGGTTGGCGTTGGTGTGGTGTGGAGAGAAGGGGGAGCATGTGCTCCCTGTCTACCAGAGGTAGAAGCGCTGATTCAAAACAGCCAATTCGGACTGTCAAAAAGGGAACTTTGTTTAAATCGCACGAACGAGTTGCAGTGCCCGCATGAGCGATTCGGGGAGATGTTTTTCCACGTGGTGTGAGGAGGTCTGTCTTAACTGGCTGGTGGTGCATGACCGGACGGCGGGACTACCCTGGCGGACATCGGTGCTCACATAGGGTTGTGATGGCCCGAGCAAACAGGGGCTGTCCAGGTGTCCTGGGTGGGGCCTTCCAAGTGGCAGTACAAGGAGGCTTAGCAAAAATGGGAAGCGGCTGCAGATCTTCCTCGTTGGCATGAATGTGCGTATCGGCTAGTGGTGAACTCCGTTTGGAGAGCGGGCCTTGTGGACGGCCTTGTGTCGTTCTCAGAAGGTAAACAAGCCTTCTGGCCGCCAAACCGAGGTCAGCCAGTTACGAGGGCCCTCAGCCCCAACTTTGACCAACTCCGGTTGGTCCGAAGGGGCGACATGAGCCTTGTATAGCTGATTGCCGAACCTTACCTGGGCCACTACCCTGCTGTCGCGAAGTTGGTATGTTGCTGTCGTAGCGGCTAAGGCCTGCACGATGTTGGGTCGTCTTGAGACGGGACTGCATGGATACCCTCGTATCTGGGACAGTCGATGATGGGGCGCGCTTGCGTGTCACCTGTCTTATATGTGCAACATACTGCAATAGTATGACTAATTTTAAAATTTTTTCATTATATTATTGTAAAGAGTTAAACCATTTTCCTAAATGAAAGGTGTTGTTGCAACAAAAGCAGATTTACAATTTAAGTGCAAATAAGGAACAGTTCATTCAACATTTTAACGGGGGGTGGGAAGGGAGGAGATTGTCAGCCTTGCATACAGACTTGGCAACTTAGCGATCAATTTGGTGACATGGCAACCAAACTTGGCGAGAAGTAATAATTTCGTGTTTCCAAAGTTTAGAAGCTCTATCTTCAATAAGAGCCGAGTTCTGGAATTTTCTGGATTCATCAATTGTCTTCTGGCGCAAAATAACCTCGAAACTTCGCCAAATCGCGACAAAAATTATAAAAACAGAAGAGACACTCCCAAAGAGGTCAGTTGTATTTGGACATTTGTTCTGAACGTTCGTTTCGGATTAAATGTTTACTCTTAAATGAGTGAAATTCCACTCTGTGGTGTTTTTAATGTTGTTTTGTGGCATTTTGAGGTATGAATTTGAGTATGATAATTTACTGTTTTTTTTTTTTTTTCGAGAATAACCCTTGAATAAAGTGTATCTTTCGACAAGAAACTGCCTGTTTTTTTACAATTACCTTTTTCACGCAAGAAAATCGACATTTTGGTAACAATATGGATAGAGACTGATATTTTGTATCAGCATGATATGCGTAATACTCGCAAAAGGTGTAATGAATTGAAGGAACGTTTAGTTTATTGAGAGTATTTTTTGTGTTTAAATATTTACTTAAAAATTAGACCCAAATAAATAGAAACGTTTACACTAACAACTCTGTTTGCCTTCAAAATTGCACCTCGTATTTTTGCAACTCGTATAAGATTTTTCTCTTTCTAAAAAAAGCGCATTTTATTTGTTTCCTTTTAAATTTCATTTTAATTGATGCATTTCTCTATTCTATAAGCCATTCAATAAACTTATTACTATTACGGTTCGAGATTCAATTGACTTGCTAAATGATAAATTTTTATAAAAAAAAAAAAAAAAAAAAAAAAAAAGAAGGTAATATAGGGCGCCAACTGAAACTCTGCACACAGGCGCCTGACAATGCTGGCGCGCCCCTGGCGATAGCATCTAAACGCCTCATTCAATTGAGCTGAAAATTTATATGAATATTATAATCCACTGTTGCACTAACTATAAGCAGTTTGGTGAATCTAGCATTTATAGGTTTTTACAGGGACACAGCGAAAAATTCTTTATCATTATGATCTATGGTCTCAAAGTTCAGTAGCGTTAAATAAAACATCGTGTAATATATGGAGAAAAATATTCAAACACTCTATTATGGTTTTCTCTCTTTTGTTTGTTTAACACCTCCTCTTTCTTTACTTTATCTACAAAACTGTTAATTATTCAATGTTCGGAAAGTCGAGTGGAGCCACTCCAGATTTTTTTTTTTTTTTTTTTTTTTTTACAAAGAAATGATTTTTTTTTTTTTTTTTTTTCACCTCCCGGCGAATTGTTGAATAATATTTTAGTTCTTAAACAATTTGTGACAGCTTTCCCGCTGGCAAACTCTTTTCTACGTAACTTTATGAAACACACACGCACACACACACAGAAAAAAAAAAAAAAAAATCTGAAATCGATCAAAAGCTCGCTTTGGGTTCCCGCTGCCTTCGGCACGACTTGTTCGTCCTTGCAATCTCCGGTGCCTGTCCCTATTGCCTGTGACAATGGCTTACCCGTGGGCGCATTTGGGTACTTATCATATATGACAGTTTCGATACGGACAGTATCTAAAAATTTGAAGTAGCTCTTTTATATCTGAATCCCAGTTACATATGAACAACATTATACGTGATGTACATAATATTTGCTCTCAAGTTATTTCCTATATTTATTTGATTTAATCCATCAACTATAGAATGACAGCAATTTCAAGCCACATATAATATTACAATATGCTATGATCGGCTACTTCTATCGCATGAGACAATTATTATTATTATTATTTTGTGGTTATATATACTTCATGCTTAGTTAATAGTAGTTGGTATATAGAAAAATAAATTAATTAATTAATATGTAAACTTGATCATGGTACAGCCTTAATGCCCTTTGCGACTTTTGAATTTTTGTTGCCGTTTTAGACCAAAATATAATTTATGCGATTATTGTTCCTATACGCAAGCGAAGTGTGACGTCACTGACCGTCCGTGGATGCAAGAAAATGATTTCCTATGTTAATCGCCCATTGGATTTTTTGTAAAAAATTATTAAAAATCGAGGAAAATTATTTCCCGATTTTAATCCCTATATTTGGGTATATATACATTAGTTATCATGGTGCATGTGTTAGATTGAGTTATTTTGCTGTCAAATTGACAAAATTTTAATTTTAAATTTCAAAACTCTGTCGTTCTTGGCGCTTATTGTATTTGGTGATCAAAAACGTAATACGAAAATATACATGCCAGATGTATATTTTCGTAATATGCATTGTACGAAATATTGTTTCATATTATTCATTACTGTCTTAAAATAAGTTGTTAAAATAACCATGATTTTTGAAAGGAATTAAATTATGTTCGCCAAATAATTTGGCGATTTTTTTTTTTTTTTTCTACCAAGGATGACAGATATCAAATCTATTCCGATACAACATATTAGTATCTTATATCAGATTCTTTATTTAGACATTTGAAAACAAATTTGACTTCAAATTATGATAGAATATTCATCATTTTCCTTTTAATTAGTATATTAGTTGGATATTTATTGTGTTGATATCATCCTTTGAAATGAAATGTTTGTGTTTTCAATCGAATATGGAAGTTTGATATTTTTTTTTTCTAGAGTTTTGAAATTAAAAATTCAAATTTTGTCAATTTTACAAAAAAAAAAAAAAAAAAAAAAAAAAAAAAAACACTTAATCTAACGCATGCACATGATAACTAATACATATCTATACCTAAATATGGGGATTAAAATCGGGAAATAATTTTCCTCGATTTTTAATAATTTTTTACCAAAAATCCAATGGGCGTTTAATATAGGAAATATTTTTCTTGCATCCACGAACGGCCAGTGACGTCATCACTTCGCTTGCGTATTTCTTTCTATCTTTTCCTTGGCGAAAAATGTCCGATCTACTTCAGCATCAAAATTAATAAAATGTCCAGAATTATCAATAAGAAAATACCTTTAATATAATGCTGAATTGGCTTTTATTACAAGCGTGTTTCATCTGCCGTACTAAAAAAAAAAAACAAAAAAAAAAAAAAAAAAAACTGAAATTGAGGTATATAAAAAAATGCTATGAAATAAAATTCAGAAGAAATATGTTAGATTATTTGTAATATTACTATTTTATTTTTAAATTATAAAGTGTCATTTTCTCATCGACCAATTTAACATTTAGTAATTTTTTATTTTTCGCGTGAAAGCATATTTCATTTTATGTTGAAAACAATAAATAAATAAAAATATCTCTTAAACTGTTTTTGGCAACAATTAAAATTTTAAATGGCCTATATTAAGTCAATTACCAGTTTATTATTTTCATATTTTAATTAATTTTAAAAAATCTAATCAAATTTCCGGTATAAATAGTAGCCTATGTTCTATTCCAGACTATTCTCTATTTCTGTACCAAATTTCATCCAGATCCGTTTAGCCGTTGTGGCGTGATTGAGTAACAATCATCCATCCATCCATCTAAACTTTCGCATTTATATATTAGTATAGATTTTGAAAGTTATAAAATCCTTTAACAATTTACAAATGTTTTCAACTAGAGCAAAGATTTTTTTTTTTTTTCCCGTAGTGTAATTAGGCACATTCACTGAATTAAATTATAAGTTATACTTAGAAATCTTAATGCATGTTCAATAATTTGAAGAAGTATAATTATTCACTTTATTTTATTTAGAAACAAGTTCAACGTACTGCTTAAAAAAAGGGGGGGGGGGTGTGGGGGAAGAAAGGGAAAAGAAATCCTAATTGTTTTTCGGGAATTTACGTGAAGATATTTTTTCCCCCTTTAAAAACGACAAACAAATTATATATATATATATATATATATATATATATATATATATATATATATATAACACAACGCCTATTTTTGTTTTCTAAGCAGAATGTTTTCCAAAACAAAATTTATTTTATTATGACAGGACTTTTTTTAATCTATTCTTCCACATAAAACACGCGATAACTGTGTTCCGTTCCTTAGTAAAAATTATTATAGTCATTTCTCAAAATTTCTTTGGTACAGCTTTAATATAAGAGGGCATTTCTTTACTCATCTTCCTCGATTTTTTGGTTAAAATTGTAGAAACTGCATAAGTAAAATCTTTATTATGAGAGGCTGTGACTAAATATTTGTACATATAAACCAATAGGTGGCGTTGTTATATTGCTTGGTATGCAGCTGTTATAAAGCTTTTTTTTTTATTTATTTACACATCGTTAAAAACTGAACCCTGGCTGCCAAACTTCAGCCATAAATTTTATAGTAAGCCATCTGTTAATACGGCAAAAAAAGTATAAAAATTGAGGCTCAGCAGTAAAATTTTCGGCGAAAGTTTGGCAGAGAAGATTCTAATTTTTACGGTGTAACATGCTAGTTTAATTATTAGTATTATAATACATAAAATAAAAGTTTGAATCATTTTTTATCTACTCTCACTAAGTAATTAAATAAAAAAACTATTATCAGGGTCTCGCTTTTAAACTTATTTACAATTTTAAATAAGCCAACTGAAATACAGCTTCTCCTGTCCTCCCCTTTATAAGAAAATGGTTCTTCCTCATTGCTTAAAACGGATTTACAGTTATATCTCAAACAGATCCATGACGTAATGGCCGATAACGAAAGAAAAAATGATAGTCATTTAAGAGGAAATGAATGCTGCCCAGGAGAAGATGCGAGCCGAAATTAAGGCTTCTCAGCAGCACCTAAAGAGAAAGAGAAAAGCGGAGTAGAATTACTGGAGAAAAATCGATGAAATCGTCTCGGGATGAGAGGAGTTGAGAAACAACATAAATTCAATAAAGGAGCGCTGCGAAAGAGACTCCGTGTATGGCAACGGTGAATAAAAGGGAAGAGCAAAAATGTTGAAACGAAAGGAAAAAATTGTTCTGAAGAGCAGAAAAAATTTTGGAAGAGTAACAGAAGAACTCGTACAAATAGATGAAAATTTAGAAGTGAATTTGTTTTCTAAAGAAGAAAGAAATAATCGCGAAAAAGTGAAAAAAAAAATGTTGTAGTCCAGATTTTATTACGTATTTAATATTATACTGTTGAAAATAAAAAAAATTGTTTAATTTATAAATCGATCTGTTTATCTCTCTATATATCAATCAATCCACCATATCGTTCATTATGCACATTTGCAAATACATTTGGCAACAATCTTCTAGCATTATTGAAATCATACAAAATATATACCTATAGAGCAGACGCAACAATATACACACACATAAATCTATATAAATAAAGAGAAGTATCTGTGTGTGTGTGTTAGAGGTCTGCACGGGCCGAAATTTTCAGGCCCGGGCCCGGCCCGTTGGAAAGATTTGCCCGGTATGAAATCGAAAAATTCGGCCCAGGCCCGGCTCGGCCCAGAAAAAAAGAGATAAAATCAGGCCCGACCCGGCCCGATTCAAAAATATGTAAAATTACAGGTAAGCGATAATATTAATTGCGATATATTTTAATTGTGTCCTTTACAGACACCTTTTAACAAAATAACATTTTATGCGACATACCAGACTGTAAAATTATATAAAATTAATGACTGGAAAGTATTTTATCATTTTCCTTTTTCGTTGATTAACGAGGAATTTAGAAAAAGATTCGGGCCGGGCCGGGCTCGGGCTCGGGCTTAAAATTTCTTCCCGGCCCGGCCCGAGTACACACAAAAAATATTGAGCCAGAGCCTACAAAAAATTTTTAAGCCTGAGCCCGGCCCGGCGCGAGAGCAAATTGAAAAATTCGGCCCGAACCCGGGCTCGGGCCGAAAGCCCGTGCAGACCTCTAGTGTGTGTGTCTGTCTGCGCTCTGATGCTCAAACTATTGATCGTAGAGCTTTTGGGATATAGGTACCTGGGACCCTACAGGTGTGCATCTCATCGAGATTTTTTCGAATTTGGAATTTGAATTTTTTAAATTAATGTTTTTTCGATTTTAAATATTGGCTTTAATTGTTCATTTTTCATGAATTTATTCTTCGATTGTAATCGTCTGAGTATCTCAGCAACGGCTATTATGCAATTCATTTCTTATTTAATACATTCATTTGAAGGCGATTTTCTTTTTTTTTTCCTTTCTTTTTTTATTATTATTATATTTATTAAAAATCAAATTGTAATGCAATAGAAATAAATTGTTACGTTTATGTATAAATTTTATACTATAGCAACTTTTTATTTTTCATTTATTTATTTTTTTATTTATTTATTTATTTTTTTTTTTTGTTAATTCCTTTAAAAGAAAACTCTTTTTTTTTTTTTTTTTTTTTTTTATTTATTATTATTATTATTATTATTTATAATATTTATTGGGTGAAAAAAATAGTAGTTTATAGTAGAAAGAATATACTGATTAAAATTCGTTTTTCAAATATTTAATTCCTTTTAAAAGAAAATCTGCTTTTTTATTTTATTTTATTGCACTGGTCGGAATCAAATCGTAATGTAGTGTAAATAACGGGGGCTATGAAACACATGGTTCAAAAACTAAAATATATAATAGATGCTGAGATACAGTCATCTTTAAAATCGTTGTTCTTAAATAACAGTAAATCCACAAGTCGTCGATAAATACCCAGATTGAAGTACCCGGGAAAGGCCTTTCTGTAGACAGTGGGAAACTGTACCCGATGCAGTACGGGCAGAAAAAAGAGCTGCCTTAGGCAACGGGTACCCGAAGAAGTGAGATCTAAAGCGATTTCAGTGGTTTTTTTTTTTTAGTTTTTGTAATGTGATGTAAAAAATAAATACTGATCCAATTCTTTTGAAAATTCGTTTAAATATAGTGACCAGCGAAGCGGGTGTAGCATGCTAGTAAATAAATAAATAAAAATTAAATTTATCAAAAAAGAGCAGAAATTCTACTATATTTTAAAGGGAAATTTTCATTTTACGTTTTTTAAGGGGGGGGGGGACTGTTTATATTTAAGCTAAACTCATTTTACTACGGAATTTTCCTTGCAGAAACCCTCTTTTTAACGAAAAATTGGAAATAATTTTACAAGACTTCCGTGATAGAAGAATTATTAAAAAAAAAAAAAAAAAAAATCTGTAATTTGAAGGATTTTTTTTTTTTTTTTTTTTTACAGTGTAGTACATACGACGTCCTTACAATATATTTTCAGAAGAATGTTATTTCTTTTCTAGAGTCTGAATAATGACTATATCAAAGTTATTACGTTATATAAATGCATTAAATTTGGTATGTTAGATCCATAGAATAATAATAGAGAAGAAGGAGCATGCCAATACTCTTAATGCTTACAAACCCCTTCTAGTGAAATGCCAGCGAAAGCTACTTTTGCTACTCAAAACACACAACAGCTTATTAGAAACACTTATGCTCCTTCTTCCTTTATTATTATTCTATGGTTAGATCATGAAAACTTAGGCGATTAATTATATTTTGTGTGTACGTCGGGTCGGACTACAGGTGACGCTGCCATTACTCATTTTCTGTGTTTTTCTGAATAATTATATGTCAGCATCTATTCGTTGAAGATGCGCCAAAATGCATACGTAAAATTTTTGTTGTGAAAAACTATGTTGATAAAATTTTTGAGCATATATACAGTCGGTAACAAAAGTGTCCGAACACTAGCAAAAATTCTTATGTATAAAAAGGACACTTCATTCGGTTTTGTTAAATAAATCCTTATCGAATCATGTTCTTACACTGACTAACAAGAGGATTCGACAAGGATTTATTTAACAAAACCGTATGAAGTGTACTTTTTTTACATAGGAATTTTTGCTAGTGTTCGGACACTTTTGTTACCGACTGTACACGTAGGCAGCATTTTTTTACATGGTGATAAGGATCCCCTCCGTGGAGGATCAAAATTGTGATGGCATGTCTCCGAACCATCCTTACGCGTGCGTTCCAGACCGTCGCCAATTACCCATAGCGCAGTACTAGTGCGACGTTAAGACCAACCAACCCTATATGATGATAGAAAAATTTTTTTTGGCAGCACAGTATACTAACTGATTCATCACTTGCCTTCCGTACTCCCTCTGTTAAAGGAGACTAAGGTATGAAATACCCGGGAAAAAATAGTATGTAAGACATTAAAAAGGAAATTATTTTTTAAATACTTTCTAATGACTTAAAGAAATTATAGTTAATATATGTTATTAAAAAAAACTGATCGTTTAAATACATTTTTCTATAAAGTTATTGAAACACTCTTATGAAGTTTAGATTTTTTTTAAGAAAAGTACTCTTTTTGACAGAATAAACCTGTTTTTTTTTTTGTTTTTTTCATCTTTTTAAATAACTTTAAACCAGTATGCTGGGGCTAGTACAAAAAATTCTGCTATGTCATTCTAATATATTATTTGGTCAGAAAGCTAAGAAAAATCGGAAAAATGGATACACAATAGCACTACCTATCGGCTGATATGCACTCAAATTGAGTGAGCATAGTTTTTCATAAATGTTTTTCACATATATCATATGATGCACCGAACACAGTAAAAGCTGAAATATAGTCGTTTTGTAAATGGAGAAAATTGTGGCTTTGCAACGCCACTTTCGACTGATATGCACTCCAGTTGAGTCAATACAGTTTTTCATAATAGTCATCTCGCATAAGGAGTTTGGTGTACTTATAGTACACTGAAACTAAGATATAGCTTTTACGCAAAATGAGCAAAATTGTACTATAGAAGCGACACCTATTGGCGAATATTCACCTAGCTTTGACCAGCGTAAATTTTACATAATGACTCTTCTGCATGCCAAGTTTGTTTTATTTATACACATCAGAACCTGAGGTATACCTAGTCTTCAAATTAGTGGGAAATTTTTTTTAATAGCAGCGACATTTATCTGCTGATATGCACCAAAAGTTCATAGCCACTAATTCATGTCAAGGTATAATAAAAACCTTTTCAAACATTGCACAGGATGAAATGATAAATGACACACGAAGTGGATTATTATTATTATTATTATTTTAAATAAAACATAATAAGAATCTAAATGATTAAAGCATACAATTACATATATTTGAAATTCTGTTCGTTTATTTTTGACTCCAAATGCTGAAAAATTTTGTCGCACAGACACAAGGCACACAATTTTTGAAAATGGTAAAATCATGTTCAGGACATCTCAAACATGTATAACTGTCGAAAACCGGAAGTTGAAATCTTTTACGAATCCAATACTTTCTTCTTATGAATATGAAAGAAAACAAAAGGTATAACTTCGGTTTATCTGCGTGTTTATACCCGCGCTATTACTTTCGTGAATGTGCTTCTATCGGCATTAAATTAAATCTGTTATTAAAAGTCACTGTATAGCATGATTTTTATAGAAAACAGTGTGTTTATAATTTTTTTACATGAACACTCAAAAAAAAGAAGTCAAAACTAACATATGTAATGATTTTAGTGCCAGCAGTTTTTTCGCTGATGTTACGTAGTTTTTATGGTATTGTTACAGGAGCATACGAAAGAATACCAAATATGTTGTATAGACATTTATAGGCATTTATTCTTTGAAGTACTCATTGATAATTTTAAATTATAGGAAACAGAATTTCATAGTTTATATACTATATACGCTACTGAAGATATTGAAACCTACTCAAAAATATTTTAATCAATATATTTAAATTTTTTTTATCAAGTTGACGGTTTTACAAAATTTACAAAATTTTAAATATTGTGGAGAATTAAAAAAAAAAAAAAAAAAAAAAAAAAAAGACTTTTGTTAATTAGTTAATTTATGAAAATAAATAAATAAATAAATAAAGATAAAAATAAATGCTTGTTCTATAAAAGGAGAAAGTGATATTATCTTCCCATTGTATCATATGTTATGATATATTTACATCCTAAGTTCCTGATATCTACACCTAAAACACATTTTCATTCTTTTTACATAGCTCTTATAATCAGAAATTCCTTAAAAATAGTCAACTGATCTAAAATTATTTAAATAATTAGTTCGAATAAATTTGAATATTTTTTTATTTTTCATTTGACAAAATAAACTTTTTGTTATTTATGGTGCTACGTGAACATGGGTCTATTTTTAATTGCGCAGTTTGATTTTTTTTTTTTTTTATGTATATCTCTACCAGATTTAAATTTGCAAAATATTTTAGTCAAAATTGATTTCATTTACAAATTATTATTATTATTTTCATTATCGAATAACTCTTTAAGTGTTAGCGGTTTTTGTTTTAAAATATTTGTTTAGTGATTCATAAATTTAATATTATGCACGGTACAAGTATAAAAATTTATACTTTATACATTATATCATAAATGAAATGTTAGAATGTATAACAACAGGTACAGATATTTGTTAATCTTATTCTCTAGAAATATATATATATACATAGTTGAACCAGCTATTTACTTTGACTATGCAAACCAGAAAAATAAGTTTCACTAAATAATTAAAAACCACGTGTGAAATAACTATTTAAAAGAGTAATATCCGCTGTAAAAGGCACGTTAAAAATATTTAAAAGAATTTTAAAAAGTTAAAAAACAGTTAGACAACATGTTTCGTGCTTATTTACTAGCACATCATCAGGTCTCGTCAGTTAATGAAAGCCACCGAGCTTTATCTTGTTGTTCTAAGAAAGGCTGCCATAGGGTTGCTAAGTCTTTACTCTGATTCTCGTTGATGCATTTATCGCCAAAGAAGTAGTCTTACTAAATCAAGGACCTAAGTTTTGCCCCGATATTGGATTGAACTTTGAGAACACCATTGCTGAGTTTGAAAACTGCCTTAATAAAATCCCCCCCTCACTTCAACCATCTCTACGTGGCTTTATAATTTGGAAATGCATACAAATACAGCGGAAGGAAGAAATCAATAAACATTCTCTGATACAGCAAAAGAAGATACTCAAGAATTTGCATAATAATAAAGAACTTAGAATACTTCTAGCAGATAAAGCATCTAATTTTGTACTCATTACTAATGAAGATTTTCAAGCCAAACTTAATGACGTCCTAGTTGAACTCAACGCAATAACAGTGAACAAAGATCCAACTGATACAATAAAAAACTCCATGACTAAACTGGCAAAAGACTTTCCCGAATACAAGAAAGATTTCTACCAATTCCCCCTTTATACATCCGTACCGCCTATGTTCGTTAAAATCAAAACACATAAAATTTCAATGCCTCTCCGACCAATCGTAAACAGAAGAATATCACCAGTCTACTTTCTCGAAAAATTTATTAATAGTTTACTTAAACCACTTATAAACGATTCGCCATACGTAACCGTTTCAAGTTTGAATTTTTTAGAAGATATCCATAAAATTAAACTACAACCTACTGCTAAATTCTACAGCTTAGATGTAAAGTCTCTTTACCCATCAGTTCCACTTAATGCAGTTAAAGATATAATTATTGACAAGTGCAATAATCACAATAACTTAAGTAAGCATGTTAAATTCATAGAAGCCAGTTTAAACCTGATATTTAAAACCAATCACTTTAGAGTTAATAACACTATTTATCAACAAACCACAGGTACACCAATGGGATCATGTTTAGCACCTACTCTTGGTGAAATAACCATGCAACATATTGAGAATACAGTTTTAACAAATAGCATACTTAAACCCTCCTTCTATAAGAGATATGTAGACGACATCTACATAATTTGGGAATATACACATAATAGCCTTTTAACCCTAGTAAACAATATGAACAACATTTTTGATTCTGTAAATCTCACAATCGAGAAAGAAAAAGATAGAGCCATACCGTTCCTCGATGTATTGATACATAGAAATCATGATAATGGTACTATCTGGACTGAAGTTTATCACAAACCAGCATCCCCCCTCACCATAGCACCTGTTAACTCTTACACATCTAAACAACTACTTTTCAACGCCATTACACCATTAATTAATAGAGCCTTCACACATTGCGCCTATAAATCCTCCTCAGATAAAGAGTTAAACTTAATTAAAAAGACTATGCTTAATCAAGGTTACAATATCACAATATTTAATAAGTTGAAACGCAGAATAATAAACCGGCTTAACAATACGAATCTAAAAACTGGAAACGAAACTAGTAGATTTATTGGCGCAATCTCATTTAATAAAGGTTTCCATCCCGTAATACGTCAATTTAAAAATATTGGATATAATATTGCATTTAAAACCTCAACATTGAAAAATCTGATAATATCCGATCGTGACAAAAAAACAAAAGTTGGCGGCGTATATGCAATCCCCATCTCAATCAATAATATAACATCTTATTATATTGGCAAAACAAAGCGCAATTTGAGTAAAAGGATTAAAGAACATAAACATTCCATTAAATCATTGTACGGAAACACGGCATTAAAGCAACTTTTACTCGACAATAAAGAAGCCCAGCCAAAGTGGGAGGAAAGTAAAATTCTAGCAACCCCCCACACCGAATACACATTAGACATATACGAAAAGATCATGATTTGGAAATTTGGCGATAAATGCATCAACGAGAATCAGAGTAAAGACTTAGCAACCGTATGGCAGCCTTTCTTAGAACAACAAGATAAAGCTCGGTGGCTTTCATTAACTGACGAGACCTGATGATGTGCTAATAAATAAGCACGAAAAATGTTGTCTAACTGTTTTTTAACTTTTTAAAATTCTTTTAAATATTTTTAACGTGCCTTTTACAGCGGATTTTACTCTTTTAAACAGAAAAATAAGGTTGAAACGCTTAAAGGTTTTTAAAATATGTTTATTATTTTCTAAACAATTAACTGTAATTTAAAAAGATTTTCTTTGTGAATTCATATATGTGGAAAGCAGGATTCCAATAGTAATAATTCATGAAACACACACGACTAATAACTAATATCGAGCTGATAAAAAAAGATGTTTTTTTTTGTTCGGAACAGCACTAGATAAACGCATTTGGCTAATTATAGCACAATACTACTCTTAATAAAATATTACAACTGACGGCAGATTTGCTGCTACTTACATTAAAATCTTATAGAACACTCCAACTTTTTAATTATTTACATTTCACGCTTCCTTACTACGGCATGCGCTTGAGATCGTTAAAAAAAATGTCACAGGCATGTTATAATAAAATTCAGGCGTTTGTGCTTGAGTTAGCTTCCATCCACTCCCACATATATACTCTTAGTTAAAAATATGTATTTTACTTTCCAAAAATGAACTGTAACTTGAAGAGATTTTCTTTTAAAGTTCATTATTATCCTATTGTTTAAAAATATATTTATTATCTTTGTACAAATTAATTGTAATTTAAAAGGATTTTGTTTTACAATTCATTTTTATCTGTTGAAATTTATATATATATATGTATATATATATATACATATATATATATATAAATGATAGATATCGTAATAAAATTTAACTTTAAAATTTAGCAATTAATAGATACAAAACAATACCAACACAACAAAAATAGAACTGATTTTAACTTAGAGGTAAGACTGACACAAAAATGTTGCGATACAGATTAAGAACCAATAACAGACAAAAACAATTTTAATTACTTACGCCGACATGAATAATAATATTAAAAAAGGGACCATTAAACTTAATGACAGAGAAAATAAATAAAGGACCACAGAAATAATAATTGGATAAAAATGCTTAAAATTAGAAGTAAATTCACGTCAGGGGGCATGTACTTCATAAAGCTATGAAAGCTGCTTAGATTTCGTAAAACAATGTATCTAATCATAGCAATTTATATTGTTCCAGCCCCGATCGAGGCAGCAAATCCATTTTGAATGAGAAATTAAATAAATTATTAAATCAAATCATCAAGGAAACCAGAGAGAAAACTAGAAAAAAAGCAGAGTAGCCACATGTAAAACTTTTACACAAACTGGAGAATAGGAAGATGCCAACAAATTAATGAAATTAAAATTAAAAGCTTTGCAAACATCGATTAATCGATAAAGAATTAACGTCTGAGCATTTTCATTATCGATAAAATTCACTGAGTAATTATTTATTGAGTAGTGAAATTATAAATTTAAATTAGTTAAATTTTAATTTAAATTGTACGTAAATCAATGAGCATTAAAACTTTCATAGAAAGGAAATTAATGATAGAAAACATTAAGTCAGCAGTGAGCAAGCGCCATCTAGCGTTTAGCTAGATAAACAATAAGTCAGTTAAATTAATTCAGGTTCAAACCAACCAATGCTATAAGGAGTATATTTTGAAGAAGTTTTAACTGCATGATATAAGAAAATATGTCGCACCATTTAAATAATTAGAGATTTGATAGTGGATCTTGATAATGTTAAACCTAAAATAATTAAACAAAATTAGTTGGTCTTAGTAATGTTAAACCTAAATTAATTAATCTTAAATTCAAAGTTATTAATAAGAATTAAATGTTAAGTTGTAAAATGACTCAATCACAAGCAATAATCCTAAAAAGCACACATTTAAGGGCAATACAAGGCAGTCTTCAATTATTAAAATGTTTCTTATTTTCCAGGAAATTAACTATTACTTAAAAGGACACTTCAAACGCGTTTATTTTGTGTTGTAAAATGTTATACATTTTACAAAGTATAAGTTTATAATAAATCTTAATAAGAAAAACTTTGAAAAAAAAAAACACTTCGAACTTCAATGAAATTTAAAAATGGCATTGCTAGTAAAAAGGCGAAGCAAGCAAAAATCGGAGGAAAAGCTCCCGTCAGGGTTATTGGTAGGGCGACCAGACTCTTTTGAGGCAAAATGGGGACAAATTAAGCAATGTCCTCATTTCCATGAAAAAAATGAGGACAGTCTTCTTTAAAAATAAGGACATTTCTGAGGAAATAAAATATAGTGCAAAATTAGTTTATATTAACCCTACTTGCAGCCATTGATCGTCACTATGATAAATTTATACTACTTATATGAACTTATACGATAAACATTATAAAAAAATAATTATATAAGTATTATTAAATTTATAATAAACGTTATCATAAACTCGTACACATTACACTTCCCTTCCTATTATATAATGGTATGCTATGCTGTTAATATTAATTTATGATATGCGGTTGACACGAAATTACCAAACTACTATTTTATATCAGCTTCTATTAATACCTTTATAAACTGTTTTGAATACAACTGTTACTGTTGTATAGACCAAGTTTTTAGTATAAATGAAATCATAACTACTTCAAATGGAAATGATGCAATAAATAACATTTTAAAAGGAAAAGGCAATCTGAAGAATGTCAAAAACTGGCTAGACTAGGAATAAGAATTGATCTACAAACTGAGTTATTATGATGACCTTCGAATAACACTATTTACTCATTTGAGGAGAGCAAAAAAATCATGAGATGTAAACAAGGTAATTTGTGTTCAACTCCTATCCCTGATTAGTCAGTTTTCAATCTTGCTAAAAAATGTTTTTCCATTTAAAATGTTATTTAAATTTAGTTAGTTATAAAATCTAATTAGTAATAAAATAACTTCCAGTTCCATGTTAAGTTTTTAAATACTTTTTTTTTTTTTTTTTTTTTATACAAATTCAGCTTTTTTTTTTTTTTTTTTTTTTTTTTTTTCAAATGTTGCAAAGATTAAAATCTCCCAATATAAAAATATATCCTGTGTAATAGGGTTGTATTGGATGGGGTTTTACGTCACACTAGTGCTGCGCAATGGGCAATTGGTGACACCCTAAGAGGTGGTCCGGAGAAAGTGCCATCAAAATTTTGACCCTCCACGAGGGATGTAATAGTGTTGGAAATGATTTAAAAATAAATGTAATGAATCAAGAAATCGTGATTTTTTTACGCTGTGTTGAGTTGCAGAATCAGTATTGCAAATTAATAAGGTCAGTAGCATCTCTAATGTTGAAATTTTAAGTAAAGAAGGAAATTACTGAAAAATGAGGACAAATGAGGATATGAGAACTTCTGAAAACAACTGAGGACAGCACTTAAAAAATGAGGACTGTCCTCAGAAAATGAGGACATCTGGTCACCCTATTATTGGGCGTTTCAGTGAAATTGTCCCCAGAAACTTGCCAAGTGTAAAGAAGACCAATTCAGTGAGCATGTACGGTGAAAGCTCAGATAGAGAGTCTTTCCTCCATATAGCTTTTAGTTTAATACCATACTTTTTTTTTTTTTTTTTTCGTGGCATGCAATCTTTGATCAGTTTCTTTATTTCTTCTTTATAACCTGATTTTGTCAAATGACTCAAATCCACTTCCTCTGAATTTACGGCTTCTGCTAGATTAATCAAAAAGCTACTTTCTGGCGAGTTTTCATTTTCATGTTCTTTCTCTATAATCTCAAGGAAAGATAGATTTTCATTTAATCGCTTATTTTATTAAAACTATTCACGTATGCCATATCTGATTTATTTACAGATGTTTACAGATTGGCATTTCTACTTGACTTTATGTCATTACATGGGCATTGTTGCGTTAACAAACCACTTATTTGAAATATATTTTTATAATTATAATTCTGGATTCCAAATGATTTTTTATCTCCGTTTTCAAATTCGTTTGCAACTTTAATATAGCCGATCCAAACGTTTTCACGTTTGCCTAAAACTTTTAATCCTCTTTCATCTATAGATAAGTTTAATTTGTTAATTACGTCAATTCCTAGTACAGTTTCATGTGCTAGATCTTGTATAACATAAACAATGGCAGAAACCACAATGCCGTCAATACACAATTTCGCTGGAAAATACCCTGAAGGTTGCACGACTTTTTTGGCGATACCCGATAATTTTACATCATGACACAATAATTCTAGAGAGCCAATTTTTATATAGATTTCATAATTCACGAGATTCAATTCGCTTCCTGCGTCAATGAAACACTTTGCCTTCTTGCCGTTAATTTGGATTTCTTTTTCCATTTTGTTGTAATTTGTCATTATACTATTGAAATTTGTTTGGATTTTCTGAGTTTTTTGAGTTTCGATTCATGACTTTTTTAAAACTACGCCTCGCGGCTTCATAATCATATAGTTTATTTACTAATTCATCAACATGTTTTATGTTCGGAAGCTCGTCGATGAAATGCTCTTGTACATCATAGTGTAAATTTTGTTTTATACGATTAGTTATAATTTATTCTTTTAAATTTTTAAAATTATTCATATCTATGCCTTGAATCCATTCATCAAAATAACTGCGAAGTTCAAAGACGAAATCTCGCCAATTG
Organism: Salticus scenicus; assembly: GCA_963930645.1. Classification (NCBI taxonomy): domain Eukaryota; kingdom Metazoa; phylum Arthropoda; class Arachnida; order Araneae; family Salticidae; genus Salticus; species Salticus scenicus. The sequence continues at coordinate 147,079,915 of OZ005653.1, read as the reverse complement.
GCAGAAGGTTGTTTTCTATGCGAAAGAAACTTCTGTCGAAATTCTTCTGCAAAGAGTAAGCTTTATCTGCTAAAGGATCAGATTCTCTCGATATTATATTTATGAATTCTAATGATAGTAAACTTAGCGAATGCATTTCTCAATTTTCTTTAGGGATGTCTAATCGATTATTTGTTTTTCAAATAAAAGCTAAATAAATATTTATATCTCCTGATCCATAAAATCGCGATAAAATGTGGATTTTGTTTTATTTTCACATTATTAGACACTGACGCATATTCTCTGCCACTCTCTGATCTAATAGTAATTTCTAACCGTCTCAACTCAAATTCCTTTTCGTGTCTTTGTTTTTCTGACTCAAATCTCTCTGTTTTTCTTCCCATCTTAACTCAATTTCCTTTTGTTTTTCTTTTTCTGCGACTTCCATTTCCTCTCTGCGTTCTTTTTCAAAGACCTCAAACAAAACGAGATTTGGCGAAAATCTTCTGATTCTTTAATTAACTTTACCAGCCTAGCTACTTTTGTATTTATAGTGGGACGGTAACGTCTAATTCTTTGCAAAGTAACAATAAATCACATTTCTTCGCTTTCATTAAACAGGACATTTTTGTTTCACAATGAAATAAACAAACCTTTTATTAAGATAAAGTAAAATCTCTACTCACAGATTAGTAATTAGGTGTTCTTGATTTCTGTTTAATATACAAAGTTAAAATAAATTCAATCTTCAATCCCGGGTGAGAGCCTCCATTTGTGGAAAGCAGAATTTCAATAGTAATAATTCATTAAACACACACGACTAATAACTATAACACAGGAAAACGCATTTGGTTAATTATAGCACAATACTACTCTTAAAGAAATATTACAACTGACAGCAGATTTGCTGCTACTTACATTAAAATATATAGAACACTCCAACTTTTTAATTATTTACATCGCACGCTTTCTTACTACGGCATGCGCTTGAGATCGTTAAAAATATGTCATAGTCATATTGCAGGGACGGAACACTGGCGCAGAATTCACACCACTATGAACGTAACAAAATTTTCCACTTTATAAATCAGCGATATTATAGGTAGAGAACTATCTTAAACAAATTCCGATATGAGTTCTGCGCCAGTGTTCCATCCCTGATATTATAATAAAATTCAGGAGTTTGTGCTTTCGTTAGCATCCATCCACTCCCACATATATTACTCTTATTAATTAAAAATACGTATTTTAATTTCCAAAAATTAATTGCAGTTAAAATGATTTTCTTTTACAATTCATTTTTATACTTTTTAATAAAATTATTGTTTATTATTTTCCAAGAAATAAACTGTAACTTAAAAAGATTTTCTTTTACAATTCATTTATTATCCTTATTGTTTAAAAATATATTTATTATCTTTGTAGAAATTAATTGTAACTTAAAAGGATTTTGTTTTACAATTCATTTTTATCTGTTTAATATATATATCTTTATACATAAAAATTTCGTGTCACGACGTTTGTCCGCGATGAACTCCTAATGAACCAATTTTAATGAAATTTTGTACTCTGTGTGCAGTTTGGTCCAACTTGAGAGATAGGATAGTTTTTATTTAAATTTATAGTCACAATATTTTTTTATTGTAAATTATTTGTTTATTATATGACAAAGATAGCTTTAAATAAGCCATTTATGTATTAGCTATAATTTAATTGTTGCAAAAAAAAAAAAAAAAAAAAAAAAAAGAGTTCATTTTCTTTCGACATAAAAATAAATACATTTAATTAAACGTGAACATTAAAAAATTATAAAAGGTTAGATTAGGTATCTCACAAAAATTGACTTCATTATAACTTTAAAAATTTTCTACACATTGATAAAGTGCTAATGTAGTTCACGATGCTAATATCTGCTGTTCTGAAAGGATTAATATTTTATTTTTAAAACTAAAGTTTTTTTTTTTTTTTTCCTTTTTCTTTCTTTTTTTTTTTTTTTTTTTTCATTATTATTAGTTCACTGAACTGCGTCCGCGTGCTTAAATATTGCTTATATATATATATATATATATATATATATATATTATTGTATTCTCCTTGGTTACTTATTTCTATTTCTCCCGAGTTTTGTACTTTCCAAAAAGGAATCTGGCAACATCGATAAAAACTTATTCTATTCCATTCTTTCTGCATCGATTTGACTATTTCCATGAACACTATTATCAACTATCAAAATACATCGAAATGTTCTTTAAAATTTGTATATATGTATATAAAGTAATGTATGGTGCTAAATGTTAATTAAATGTTTATAGAAGTTCATCATTATCTTCATCAATACGCGGCTACTCGCCACCACAGTCACAACAGTTTTGGCGACGAGGTAAAGTTGTTTCATTTTCAATTCAACTTAATAATTTTTATATACAATATAATTATTTATTGAAAAAAGTTATAATTTACATTTTAAATACATAATGGATCCAGAACAATTTCAGAAAATGCTTGATACTGTAAATCGGGGCCAACAAATGCTTATTGAACAGTTGTTGTCAAGAGACAAATCTGAAATGGCTATAATGATAGCAGTAATACTAACTCAACAAAGATTCCAGTAGTTAACATTTTCCATATTCCTCCCTTTGAAAGTTTTGATAATAAGAAAGAAAATTTTAAATATTATCAACGTTTCGAAAATTATTTAATGATGAAAGATATTTTTCATGATAAATATAAAAGCGCACAAATTTTGTTAAATTCTATAGGAGCATCAAATTACAATATCTTGGCGGCTGTTATTGCGCCAAAGGCTCCCAGTGAATTAGAATATGATGAACTACTTAAAGTGTTAGAAAATCATTTAGCACCAAAGAAAAATCCTTTAGTTTCACAACATTACTTTTTGTCAACTTATCAAAAACAGGACAGTTCTATTTCCGAATATGTGGCAGAATTACGGCGTGATATTTCCGAATGCGAGTTTACTGTTGACTGCGAATGCAGTAAAAAAGTATCTGTTGCTGATATTTTCCTTAGAGCACAATTTATTCGTGGCATTAAAGATAGTTGGATCAAAGAGCAACTCTTGCAATCAGAATTAAAAAATTTCAACGATATTGTTGATAAAGCGATTGCACTTGAAGCTTCAAAAATTGACAGTCGCGAGTTATCAAAAACTTTAAGTACCAGTACATCTATCTCAGAGGATATCAATAAAGTCGCCAAAAGTAATAGGCAATCGAAATACGTGAAAACATCCTTTAACACTCAAAACATAAAGAAAAAAGAGGCTTTTTCCCATCAGCGCATGAAATCCAAACAAAATCAAATTGATTTCGAAAAACTTGGCATAAATCATTTGTGCCTACGCTGTGCGAAAAACAACCATTTATCAAAAGGCTGTCGCATTAATCCAAATAATTTGAAGTGTAAGTCGTGTAAATCAACTGGACATGTACAAAGAGTCTGTATCAAGACATTACTTAAAGCTAAAAGATCAAATAGTCCAAGAATACCACTTCATCAAATAGAAATATATGAAAATAATAACATAAACACGATTGTTGATATTTACGACAACCATATCTCAGATTCTACCCCTGATGCTAAGAAATATTTTACTACAGTAAAAATCGAAAATCGCTATCAAAAATTTGAAGTCGACACAGGAGCAGGATACACTCTCATACCAGAAAGTCAATTTAAAAGGTTAGGTCTCAAGGAACAGTTTGAACCAACAAATATTGTTTTTAGATCATGTACTGAAAATGTGTTTGTGTCCTTAGGGAAAGTGCGAGTGAAGGTTGAATATAAAGGGTGTATATCTAATGAATATTTATATGTCGTTCCTGATGGGTATGATCCTCTTCTAGGCAGAGTATGGGTTAGACATTTAAAAATCAATCTACATGAAATCGATACAGAAAACAACCCCCAAAATAAAATAGGAAATAAAATCCCTGCAATCAATGATGTCTCGGAGATTATAAATTTTTTTCCAGAAGTGTTCGAACAAAAGGTTGGTTGTGTACCGAATTTCTTAATCAAACTGAAGTTACGTGATGGAGCAAAGCCTAGTTACACTCCTGAACGAAATGTACCCTATGCTTTACGAGAAAAAGTTGAAAAAGAACTTGATGATCTCGAAGCAGCTGGAATAATATCTAAATCAATTACAAGTGATTGGGAATCACCGTTGGTTGTAATTCCTAAAGCGGATGGAACAGTTCGATTCTGTGTTGACTATAAAGTTGGAGTTAACGATCTACTGATGAATGCAAATTATCCAATAAAGAAAATCGATGAAGTATTAAACAGTCTTAGGAATTCTAAGTATTTCTGCAAGTTAGACTTGTTTAAAGCTTATCTTCACTTAAAAACTGATGATGAGAGCAGCATTATCCAAACTATTTCGACACATCGAGGGGCATACAGGATGAATAGGTTAAGCTTTGGAATTAAAACTGCACCTGCTGAATTTAACCGGGTAATTGATCAAATCTTGAAGGGTTTACCAAAAACCATCGCTTATTTTGATGATATTGTCGTTCATGGTAAAACCAAAGAAGACTGCTCAAAGAACCTCCTTGCATGTTTAGAAAGATTACGTGACTACGATTTACACGTGAATAGCAAGAAATGTGAATTTTTTCGAACAAAAATTGAATATTTAGGTCATGTAATAGAAAACAATAAAATATCACGATCACCTACAAAAGTTGAAGCTATAACACGCATGCCACGACCAAAGAATGTTCAAGAACTGCGCCAATTTTTAGGTATGGTAACTTACTATTCTCGATTCATACCAAACGTTTCGACCATTACTTACCCTTTACGCAAGCTTCTGCGGAAACTTCAGAAATTTTGCTGGAATAAAGAAAGTGAGCAGGCTTTCATTAAGCTTAAAGAAGAGATATCCAGTGACAGAGTGTTAATACCTTTCAATCCTGAATTACCTGTTACACTGGCGACAGATGCTAGTCCAGTCGGAGTTGCTGCTATCTTATCACATACCATCGATGATGTAGAGAAGCCAATCGCTTTTGCTTCCCGTTCCTTAACAGAAGCTGAAAGAAATTACTCTCAACTTGACCGAGAAGCTTTAGCAATCGTATTTGGATTTTCTCACTTTTTCGATTATCTTTATGGTAGAAATTTCGTCCTAATCACTGATAACCAGCCCTTATCCAGGATATTTCATAGAAAAGCAAGTCTTCCAAAAATGACATCAGCTCGACTGTTGCGCTATGCTTCTTATTTAGCTGGATTTGATTACACCGTCAAATTTAGGAAAGAATTGGAAAATCAAAATGTAGATTGTTTATCTAGATCTCCTGTCAACCAGAATTACGCATCGGCAGACACATATATAAACGACGAAATTCATCAAATATGTGCATCTAATATTTTTGAAATATCAACTGAAACTCTAACTGCAGATGCTATCATACGAGAAACAGAAAACGATCAGGTGTTGTCACAGATCAAACAAGAACTTCAATCAAGCTCCATCAACAGTGACTACATTTTGGATAATGGAATTTTATTTAAGAGTAATCGCATTGTAATACCGAGAAAACTACAACCTGAAGTCCTAAAAGAATTACATTCCACGCATATTGGAATAACAAAAATGAAACAGTTAGCTCGACGTTATTGTATATGGAAGAATATCGACAAGGACATAGAAAACTTAGTAAAATCTTGCCCAGATTGTTCTTCAGTGAGACATAATCCTGCGAAGGCACCCCTTCACCACTGGGATTTACCAATTAATAATTGGGATAGAATTCATATCGATTATGCAGGTCCTTTCCAGGGATTTTATTACCTACTCGTTGTGGATGCAAAATCACGTTGGGTAGAAATCAAAGTCTCACAGAAAGCTCCAAATGCTGACATTACCATGAAATTACTTAACGAAATTTTTGCAATGCATGGATATCCACTAGTTATGGTTTCTGATAACGCTAAAATTTTCACGAAGGAAACATTTAAAAATTTCTGTCGTATGAATGGAATAAAGCAAACATTTATCGCACCAGGACACCCAGCGACCAATGGCCTTGTGGAACGTAACGTGCAAACACTGAAAGATCGACTAAAATCAATGGCCACAGAAAATCTTCCCATCCACTTAAAACTTCAAAAGATTCTTTTTCGATATCGAGCAACGCCTTTAGCAAATGGGAAGTCACCAGCAGAAATGTATCTAAATCGCCAAATTCGTATTAAACTTGACGCACTGTTTCTATACCACGAAAAGAAATCTGAACAGAAGATTAGACCTCACACTCGAAAAATCTATGTGAGGGAGAGAGTGAGAGCAAAATTCTTTATAAACAATAAAACCGTATGGAAACTAGGAGTTATAACTAGAAAACTTGGACATATTCACTATATAGTTAAATTAGATGAAGGCAGGGAAATCAAGAGACATATTAATCAACTACAGAAATCAGATGTTCAAAGGGAAAATATAGCATCGCCATCAATTCCACACCAGAAATCCTCCGATAGCACAAATCATGACCCTGCTTATTATCAAGTTATCAATCCTCAAGGAAATGAGCTGAACACATATCCAGCCACAGATCAACCACAGACTCCTTCACCACCTGTACGAAGATCTACTAGAACGAGGCGTCAACCAGCATACCTGCAAGATTATGATTTTATCTTAAAGGTTGACTCGGCACTGTATGTTTTCAAGTGGGGGAGAATTATTGTATTCTCCTTGGTTACTTATTTCTATTTCTACCGAGTTTTGTACTTTCCAAAAAGGAATCTGGCAACATCGATAAAAACTTATTCTATTCTATTCTTTCTACATCGATTTGACTATTTCCATGAACACTATTATCAACTATCAAAATACATCGAAAGGTTCTTTAAAATTTGTATATATGTATATAAAGTAATGTATGGTGCTAAATGTTAATTAAATGTTTATAGAAGTTCATCATTATCTTCATCAATACGTGACTACTCGCCACCACAGTCACAACATATATATATATATATATATATATACTTATTTATTTATAATTTCATTGCTACTAAAAAAATTTACGAGTTATTTTTTTTTTCTTCGACAGGAAAATAAATGCATTTACGTGTACAATATGTGTACAATAAAAAATTGTAAAAAATTAAATTATGCATCTTACAGAAATGAACGTCATTATCACTTTAAAAATTTTATACACATTAATAACATAATAACAAAATAACATACATGATTCAACAGAAAATTTTAAAAACATGGTATATAAAACTTTCTTTTTTATCTTATAATTATTCATTCAATTTGAATTTTTGTCTGTATCATTTCGTTAGTAGATTTTAAATTAATTATCCTTTTGATAGATTTTTTTTCTTATTAATTAAAAGTTAAATTTAAAATTAATGTCAGTCCATTAATCAGCATTGAACTACTATTAAAATGAATGATGTTCGAAACTTAATTTATTTATTTTGTATCTTTTTTCTTATATTATCTAATATTTGCCATTATTTTCTTTTTTCTTTAAGAAATTTGTGATCTATAAATATAATTTTCTAAACAAAAAGTAACCGTTTCAATATTTTAAAACTTATTTAAAATGGGAAGATTTTAAATATTGTTTTTTAAGGAAGATTTGTTTTTTAAGGCTAATCTATATGATCGGTGTTCGAAACTTTAAATAATTATTTCTCTTAATCTTTTTTAATTTTCTTTAATAACTTATCGATTTACTGTTTCTTATTAAATCTGTGATTTATACATGTGTTTAACTTTGAATTTTGACTCATATTTCTTGCTAAAATATGATCTTAAAACCTCTTGCTATTTTCTTATCTTAATCCTCAATGTTTCCCATCTTGATTAACTTGAATTTACTATTAAAATTTTAACATGCTCAAAATCTTCTCATCACTTCGTTAAAATATATTAATCTTTTTCTATTTAAAATGATGCCTTTATTTACTTTAAATGCCCAATATTTCATAAGACATCCTATATTAAAGTTTTAAAATATTTATCAAATTTACTTATTTTTCTGGCTTACCATATTGTTTTCCTTTTTATAACTACAGCTGTTGACATCTTTAAAATATTTAAAATGATGAGATCATTTTCTAATATAATTATCCATAATAGCATTAAACATTATCCATAATAGCACTATATTTCACTCTTCCATAAAAATTGATTTTAAAATCATCTGCTTCTTTTATACTTTTATTTTAATAGAATTAAAAATAAAATTAAGTTACATATTTGTCATTTTAGCATTTTAGCATTTTAATCCAAAATAGCTTATGACCATAAATAAGTCTCAAGCCCAAACGATGACCATTTGCGGCTTACACTTGGAAAATCCATGTTTTTCCCATGGGCAATTACATGTTGCATGTTCATGTGTGGGAAAACCATCGAATCTATTTATGTTAGCAAGAGACAGGTTAACAAAGAATATTGTGCACCGATTAGCGCTAAATTAAATTAAAATTGAAAATTTTTATAATTCAAAATGGTGAATATAATTATTAAAAATAATGAATAATCTACACTACCTACCTCATTTATAAAATTAATTGTTATATGTTATCAACTAAGAATCTTGTATATTACACATTTATTACAAACTATACTTGGATATATGAAATGAATAAAACATAAAATTGATAAAATTCAAAATTTTATGTTTATTTGTGCTTAATTTCAACTCCATGAAAATTTCTATCAGTCGCTTCCAAATTTTAACCTAAGGTCCAAATCTCAATCCCTTGGGTTTTTATATCGGCTATAACATTTTCGTCTTTATTCGCAAATAATAATTTGATTGTATTGAATAGTTTACTACAATGTAATTCAACGTATAACTTAGCCACAGCAACGCGTGACCGGGTCTGCTAATATATATATATATATATGTGTGTGTGTGTGTGTGTGTGTTTCTTATTTTCCAAGAAATTAACTATAACTTTAAAGGACACTTTACACGCCTTTATTTTGCGTTGCTTTAAAGTACAGAGTTGCTCATTTGCTACAGAAATTCAATTTTGTACAGTGATTACATTTATACTTACTTTTTACATAGAAAGGCATTTCCATGTATTGCAGTCATAAACGCTTTTCAACTTCGTTGGAAAGCACTAAAAAGAATGGTATTAAATGCTAAAATTAGTTTAATTGTACTATTTGTATAAGTTTATGTTAACACAGATTGCATTTACAAAGACCTGAATATTGTCTAAAATTTACATATGTGCTATTTGGGGCTGGAAGGGTGGGGAAGGAATAGGCGCACGCAGCGCGCGTATCCCTAACGCGCGCACGGGTCTGCGCTGCCGAAGGCAGTGGGGACCCGGTCCGACTTTTTACCCGATGATAAATAATTTTTTTTTTTTTTTTTTTAATGTTTCTTTTCTTAAGAATAAAAGTTTGACTTGAGAAGGAATATGTGCACGCAGCGCGCATGGGTCTGCGCTGCCGAAGGCAGTGGGGACCCGGTGTGAGTCTTTACCCGATGCTTAATGATTTTTTATTTTTTTTAAATTCCTTTTCTTAAGAATGAAAGTTTATGAGTAATAACATGGAATTTTGAGAAATCATAAGGATGTTGAAGGAATACCCGCGCGCAGCGCACTGGTCTAAGCTGCCGAAGGCAGTGGGGACCCGGTGTCAGTTTTTACCCGATCAAAATTGTTTTTTTTTTTTTTTCTTTTTCTTAAGATTAATGTTATTGAGCGATAAGATGCAATTTTGAGAATTCATTCATTACAGTGATTCATTTAAACGCCCGCTAGTTTAGTTTGCTAAATTTCGTATAATAAAAGAAGTAAATGAATAAAACGGAAACATATGGAAATGCATAATGCAGTTCAAAGTGCACTTTGAACAATTTCCACTTTAACCCCTTGCCTGCCGAAGAAAATTTACAATATTCACTTTAAAGTGCCACCATTTTTTTTTCAACTCTGAAATGAAAAAATCTTTCAAAAACATTGTCAAGATCACTTTGAAATTTACTTTATTGCACTGTCAAACCGTGTCAATAGTTTCACTGGTAGCAGTACAGTAGTACAAAAGGTCGTACTTCGGAAAAACGTATATACACGCCCGAGGCAGTTAAGGGGTTAAACAATATCGTACATTCTACCTCTCTTAATACATTATATATATATATATATATATATATATATATATATATATATACTGACAAAACGGTTCATAGATCAAAGTAAATTTTATTTTAAACTAGTATGTTGTGGCCACCACAAGACTTTCTTCTATATTTTCCTATACAAATTCCCTCAGTAACAATATTGAGAAAAAAAAAAAAAAAAAAAATCGAAGTTTTTTTTTCGTTAAAAGTAAAAAAAATCGATAACTTAGTTTTAAATTATCACATATTTATAGTTCAACCATTCGTTTTAAAGGTATTGACAAGACCTTTCGAAAGATACCCATGTTGGAAATTTACCCCACCCCGTGGGGTGCTTCCCCCAGGGGGGGAAGCGATGCCTCCAAATGCCCAAAATTTTATTATTACTATTTTATTAATAAATAGTAATAATTATTAATAATAAAATTACTATTTTATTATTATTATTAATATCAACAGAATATTTTAAGTTAAAAATTGGCAATAAATTTCAGTATTCACACATAAAAATATTTTTAAATAATTATGAGATAAAAGAACTTTTTATACACTATATTTTTAATTTTTCTGTTGAATCATATAAACGTGACAATTCTATGCATTAATGAATACTTAATTTTACTTATTTTTTATTTTTATTTTACTTATTTTTATTTTATTTTTATTTTTATTTTTATTTTTTGCTGAATTATCCCGGCAAATTGAAAGAAGGTGATCAAATGTGTAATAAAGAGAGCAATTATAAGAAATTTTCAAACATTTATTAATTGAATAAAAGTATTAAAAGAATGCATCGTCATCATGTTCTGAGCTATTCGAAAAGTTTCAAATGTCTAGCTAGTCGGGAAGTTATAGCTATAGAATTATATTAGCACTTTATCAATGTGTATAAAATTTTTAAAGCGATAATGACGTCAGTTTTTGCGAGATGCATAATTTATTTTTTTACAATTTTTTATTTTTCACGTTTAAGTAAATGTATTTATTTTCCTGTCGAAAAAAAGAAAAAAATGAACTCGTGTTTTTTTTTTTTTTTTGGCAACAATTAAATTATAAATATAACTTTAATTTTAAAGCTATTATGATATTGTTATTTTCACATTTTATTAATTTATTAAAAGAAAACATTTATTAATTGAATAAAAGTATTAAAAGAATGCATTGTCATTGTGTTCTGAGCTATTCTAAAAGTTTCAAATGTCTAGCTAGTCGGGAAGTTAGTTAAAAATCGATTCCAAGATTTGTACTGGACAAGCAAACAAACAAGAAAGGGAGTTAGTAAAAACATGGTAAAAATTAACTCATCAATGAATCATATATGTTTAGAATATATTGTTAAAATAAATATAATAAAGTAAAATGAAGGGAAAATTAAAAATTAATTAGAAGGAAACATTGTAAAAGTTTTCAAAACATTTAAATTTTAAATTTTATTATTTTCTTCTTATTCTTTTATTATAATTATTATATTATTATTATTATTTAAATAGTTTTTTGAGAAATTTTAATATGCTTAATATTGCTACATTCCAACGCATATTTATTCAAAATTTTATAATTCTAAGACAGTAACATTAAATAAAAAAAAAAAAAAAAAAAAAAAAAAGTTTATAACGCCCATCATACATTTAAATGTGCAGTAAAAAGCAATGAAAACTTTTAATTTCTTTGTAATTTTAATGAAATATAGAATTAATTACTTTGTTATGCTATTAAGACAATTATGAAAATTTAAATGTAATATTCAAGCTTTAACTATGTCAGTTTTATTTCGAAAACAAAAATCCAATCGCTCCTATAACTTTTTATATTAATTAATCTAAATTGTTTATTTTCTGTTTAAAAAATCTCATTCTGGTTTGTTTCTCAAAATTATTTACTTTCTAAAATGTATTTCTGCATTGATAATTTCTTATAAAATAAATTTTGCTTCGTCGTCTTTACCTTTATATTTTATTTTATTCTTTTTTTATTTAATTATTTTAAATATTCTTTAACATTATTTCATTTCAGTTATTTTTCGTGGTTCGGGTGGTCAAACTTAAATACGCTGTCCAAAAATGGAAAAGATCATTTTAATTACCAGCCCTCAATATTTAAAATATTAATAACAATATTAAAAATTTAACAGATTAGTAATAACATATGAACATTAAAAACACTATTAAAATAAAATTCATTGTCAAACGCTGGGGCATTCTTCATTATGTTCATATGTTCATATATCCAAAATTCATTGCGGACGTGAACATTAAAAAAAGAGAGGGAAAAACAAGCGAACAACAACAACACAATCCAGAAACTTAAATGTAATTGAAAAAATGTAGCATGATACAACAAACAAATTCCAAATCTCTATTTTCTGCTCTGGATCGTAACCTAAAATAGCTGTAATTACAATCTTATTTGTAGTTTTATATATTCATTTTAATCATTTTTGTCTTATTCTACCAATATCAGTTTGCCCAACTTGATGTAAATGTTAAAAAAGAATGCTTATAATAAATATATATGTATATATATTGAAAACCTTTTCAAACATTTCAAAAATTTAAACCAAATATCATGTGAAGAACTAGATAGAACATGAATAAAGATTTCTGAAAAATTAAACATCCTTTTAATGATAACATACAACATCAAAACTTTTTCAAGAGCTTAGATTGAATGTTACATTCAAATTAGGTGTTATTTCTGTCATACTGTATGCAATTTGCTAAAAAATTACAGTATGCTACACCCAATAAACCCACGTGTAAAGAATTTCAAACTCTATAAGAAAAGGGAAAAACAGAGCCAGAGGACAAACATACTTTTAAAAACGACACTCACCAATGTTACTTAAAAAATGTTATTAAAAACATTTTTAAGAAAAAATAATAAAACTAAAATTATTATTTATAATATTACAATTGCATATTTCACTTATCCAGCCTCTAACATCCCAGCGTGGCACGAGGCTAAATAGAGTTAATTTCGCAGTTACATGTGGTATCTTAATTAAATATTAAATTCTATACTGGTAAGTTGAAAATTAAATTAAATTGAAATTAAAATTTAACTAATATTATTTTTACAATTAAACAATATAAAATTAATTTAATTAAACTTTAATTTAATATTTCACAGACATACAATATTATGAGATTCGTAAATTTAAATTCGCAATACAGTTGTAACGTGAGCATTTGATGGAATCAAAATTAATACAGCGCTCGAAATTAACAGTGGTCCGTAGTTCCGTTGTTCCGGGTCCACCGGACTATTAAAGTTTTTCAATATTTTTGTTTTTTACTATTTCTAAAACTGCCTGTAAATATGTCATAGAATTATACGGTATGACAATACAGTAAGTGTAGTTCTTCATTATAACTGTCAATAACACCTATTTTGTGTAATTTCTCATTTAATCTCCCTTTAAGAACTTTTTTTCTTAACTTTTAGTACTTTATACAATACTTTATGTTCAATATGTGACATTTAGCTCGGTTGTTAAAGCATATTTTTTTTTTTTTTTTTTTTTTTTTTTTATTTATATAAAACTTCATTTGTATTTTTCAGTTGGTTTACAAAAATTATCATACCGCCCATGTACATTTATTTTACATGGCAGTTATTAAAAGTTTACAAATTTTAAAATGTTTTTAAAAATATAATGGGATTTATGAGCGAACAGTGAAAATATGTACGGACCAGTAAAATCTTAAAATTGCTGGGTCTGCAGACCAGTGATTTAATTTTATTAATTTCTATCCCTGATATATATATAGATAGATATAGATATAGTTATATATATTTTTAAGATGTTTTAATATTATATATATACAGTACCCACCGTTTATTAAAATCGCCCTGAACCAAAGTGATTTTATTAAGCGGCTGATTTTTATATCCGGTGAACGTTCCTGCACTCAAGAAAAAGGTATTACTTCTCTGAATTTGGAAAGAAATTAAAAAAAAATAATAATAATTATTATAATAATAATAATAATAATGAATAACAGGATTAATAAATAATATTAATTAATTTTTGACAGATAATTGTTTCTTCAATATAAGTAAATCACACGCATTCTAAGTTTTGATGCACTTCATTAAAGGCAAAAAAAAAAAAAAAAAAAAGCTGAAAGTTCACGATTTTCTTTTAAATTTAAAACATTTCTGTTTAAACCTCTTGTTTCATAGCTATTTTAAAATAAGAACTAGAAGTTGTCTTTTAATAATTAAAAAAATATATCATTTGTGAAATAAATCAAATTTACAACTTATTACTGCACTTTGAAGAATACGTTCCTTGAAATACTTACTGAGATAAGTGATGGGGCGTGTTTAACTTGTAACTACAGTAACCGCCGCATAATAAAATCACTGGTTAATAAAATCAGCCGCTTAATATGATCAAATCGCCAAGACCGGAATCAAATCAATACAAACTACTTTTAAAGCCGCCGCTTAATAAAATCAGCATCGCCGGTTAATAAACTCAAAAATATCTTCTCAGCAGCCAAAAATATCATTTATGCTCACTAAACATTTTTTTTTTCTTTACATTGTGATTTTTTTTATTATTATTATTATTATTATTATTTTAATAGAAAAAGAAATTAAAGCACAACAAACCCTCCGTTATCGCTCATTGTTCAAGATTTTATACTGGCAGCACAGTTACAAATTAAACACGCCCCGCAACTTATCTCCGTAACAATTTCAAGGAACGTATTTTTCAAAGCACAGTAATAAAATACAAATTTGATTTGAAATGATTTTTTTTCTAATTATTAGAAGGCAAATTCTAGTTCTTATTTTGAAATTACTATAATTCATGAGGTTTAAACGGAAAGATTTTAAAGTTATGAGAACAGCGTGAACTTTTGGTAAAGTAATGATGATTTTCATCTAACGAAAGTGCACGGGAACTTACAATGCGTTTAATTCAGGGGCGGACTGGGCCGCCGGCCCTCAGGCCGATGCGCCCTCTTAGGCAATAGGCTGGTGCGCCCTCATGGGCGATAGTCGGGAATTTTTTTATTGATTTTATTTTTTATTACAGGCTATTTTTATGCTTTAGGTGAAGATGAATGAGTATTCAATGCGCCCTGGTAATACACCATACACCATGTGCTAACCTATTGCCAAGTAAATGCCCTTTGTTGGTATTACAATGAATGATGTTCTGATTAATTGATAAAAGAAAATGTTAGTATAAATAATAAAGACAGTATTTTATGAAGTCAATAGAAATATGGGTAACACGATGGGACTTGTAGAAATGGCTGGATTAGTCAGCACCCTCTTTGTATTACTCAGAGTTTCACTTGTCAATTAATTATTTTTTAAATGCAAAAAATAAACAAAGCCATGACATCTGTTTTATAGTTGTTCTTAATGCCAGAATTTGTCATTTTTTACATTAAAAAAAAAAAAAAAAAAGATAGTTTATGGAGATCAGAGTTGCCATTTATTGGAAGAGAGAGTTTGTGATAAAAATAAATGTATGGGAGAGACGAATTCAAAAGGCGTTATTTGCCTGATTCCCGTGGCTGATGTATGACTGGAATGACCCTTACTTCTGCCTTCCGCAGGATCCGTACACACGATTCCTTTAGATCTCATCGTTTCAGTGCGTGATTTAAAACCATTTCGCTTTATCCTAATAATATTGTTAATTTTTCGTTTAAGAAAACTGCAGGAAAGTTTTTATCTTGTGTTATTTTTCAAACGTAAATAGAAAATGATAAATAGAAAATACCCCGTGCCTTCACACACCATAAATTTTAAGCCAGCACAACCGGTTTCGAAAGGACGTAGCCTTCCTTCATCAGGTGCAAAAAAAAAACAAAAAAAAAAAAACACGTGCTACTCTTTTGGAAGCAAAAGCAAGGTCTTGCTTTTACACTTGCAGTAGCACGTGTTTTTTTTTTTTTTTTTTTTTTGCACCTGATGAAGGAAGGCTACGTCCTTTCGAAACCGGTTGTGCTGGCTTAAAATTTATGGTGTGTGAAGAAGTCTTATTTTCTATTTAGCGTTTGTACACCAGTTTTGCATTTAGTTTTGGTGAAATAGAAAATGGTTGGTTGGTTTATTCATTGGGTTTTACGTCGCACAAGTGCTGCACAGTGGGCAATTGGCGACGGTCTGGAACTCACCCCTAGAGGTGGTCCAGAGCCATGCCATCACAATTTTGATCCTACACGAAAAGGATGGCTCCTCCGCTTCGGTAACCCTCAGAGGTATAATATTGATGGGAACATGGAGGGCATTGCGGCCACGGCAGATTTTACGTGCACCAGCCACTATTAGTGTACGCAACGGTCTTTGGCCGGCTCCAGAACCTGCAATCTTCCAATTACAAGCTCGGCGCTCTACCGACTGGGCTACTGCGGCCATAAATACAAACTGTAGAGTAGAAATCTTTACATATATGTAAAGAAACAGAGTTTGTTTATCTTATGCTTTTTATTAATTTTTAATTTTATGCTTTTTAATAACTCAATTCTCCTCGTTGGCGGAAAAAAACATGCCTGGATTTATGCATAGGTGAAGTAGCACTTTTTTTTTGGGGGGGGGGGGCGGCAATTTTTCAGAAATGAAATACTCGATAGATCAACTACGATCAATCAACCACAATCGTTCAAAGAATTGTATTGTGAAAAAAAAAAAAAAAAAAAAAAAAAAAAAAAAATTTTTTTTTTTTTTTTTTTTTTTTTTTTTTTTTTGGGGGGGGGGGGGATTTAACATTGTATATGAGTGGCAAATCCGAGCCTTTATGAAAACAACCGTAATACATACTTTATTCCATAAAAACTGCATTACTAGGAAAGGAAATATTGCTTATTTAGCGCGTAGGGTCGTTTAAGCCCCCGAAAAGAGATTTTGAGGCGGAGTGGGGATGCAATATACAACCCTATAGATATGCCTTTAAACTTAGCGCGATTTCTATCCCATAAGTAAAGAAGGGTGGAGCGCACAAGATTTTATATCTGAGTGCCGAACCCGTGGCATCAATCAAATAAAATTTTTATAAACAGCATTATTGGAAATATGGAAATAAGACAATTTTTAACGGGAGATTGGGGTGAGTGATTGAACTAATTTAAATCCTAAATACAAATGAATTTCGGAGATGCCCTAGTATAATTAAATGAAATAACTGAATTGAAACTAACAACACATTCAGCACTGGCACGTTTAGCACACTCTCCCAAATTAGAAATTGACGCTCTCATCTTAATATTTTATTTGCTGAAGTTGTGCATTTGTCCTCTCCGCATTCCTTTATCCTTTGAGATATCAGTTCCAAATCTTGCACACACACTACTTAACAGGTAAGACAGAGAATGATGTATTTTTAGTTATTAAATTTTAATTAATTTTAAATGATTTTAATATCAGATTTATGGGAAAATTTTCTTCGTTTTCGTTGTTGTAATCAAAAATGAAGTTTTGTATTAAAAGAAGATAAGTCTCCTTTTGACGTAAATCAGCCTTTTTGCACAAGTCAGCTGTGAAAGGGTTTCTTCTACGCTAAAGTTTATTAAAATCACACTAAGATCAATATTATGTCAGTTAAATCTTGAGGCCTTTCTTGTGATGCAGATCTAAAGGGTAAAACTTGCAGCAATCAATAATGATTTAATAATAAGCAAACTGTGTTATCAAAGCTCTGAAAGACTTTTAGTATTGTTACAACGGATTAAATCTTTTCTCCTGTCTCAATTATCTCCTGTTGCAGTGAAAGTAGTTTTATAGGCAAAGGGGAAGTTTATTCACTTTCAATGAAATCCCCCTTGGCAAAAAACTTGGCGACGAATTTAGCTATATAATTTGACAAAAATTAGGGTTCCCGAAGTTTAGAATCCGTACTATGCACGGGGGCTGAGTTCTAGAACTTTTCATGGGTTTCTGGATTAAAAAACCTCGAAATCCCATCGTCAAAAGGTATAAATAAGAGTGAGTTGACTTCTGCGAATGAGTGTGCAGCCACCACGATTCAGAGTTATTCTGAGTGATTGCATTTTGGAAATTGTGCTCTAAGAGACAGAACTTTTTTCGTTAGCTAGCGATAATTTATGCTCTGGAGTATTTGATGTTATTTGCTTTACTCCTGTGGAACAAGAGCAAGTGACTGCTTTCTTGTAGAGTAAAAAAAAAAAAAATTCAAGCCAAATTACGGGCAATGCCCGGCAGCAGAGATTCCAGGCAAAGCCCGTAAAAAAACATTTGGACCACAAATAATGTATTCCCCTGTAACTTTACGTTTTGACAAACATAGAACTTTGAATATATCAATCGCTATTTCCATGAGTGTTTAAATAAACTCTCTCAACCAGAAAAAATACAATTATATTTTCAGTTTCAAATACGATTAACAACTTTTGCCTGTAAAAAAAATGCCAGTATTCTAAAATTATGCTTTCATGACATCAAATTATGGGCTTTAGCTGTTTAGATAGCAAAACAGTCATTTCCCGTAAAATTAAACACTCAAACCCCGTGATTTTACATATATATATATATATTTTTTTTTTTTTTTTTTACAGTGGGGACTATTGCAGAGCATTCGTCGAATAGTGACTTTTGCGGTACGAGTGGCAGTTTCATTGGATTTCTTGCAAAACATTAAAAAATTTAATAGTACTATTGGACTTTTTTCGAGAATATTCGTTGTAATAGCAGTTTTGTTGTAAAGATTCAAGAAATTACGCAAAATAAAGTGCATTCGTCGACCAGAACTTGCCTGTTTTTTACGAACTACTTTCTCAAATAAGAAAGACGACAAGTTTTTCGTAACAGTATTTTGAGTCTTATGTATAAGTCATATTGTAATAGATGATAGTGTTTATGTAATTGGAATATTACGTAAGTAAACAAATGAAAGTTACGCACTGTTGACATTTATTTTATGTTTTGCATTATTGCCTCTATTTCATATGAAAGTCAGAAACACTTCAACAATGAAAAAGAATAAAAATTTCCCATAGAGCTAATGTTTAAATTGTTAAAAATTAATTAAAAACTAGTATGCAGTGGCCATCACAAAACTTTATTCTATATTTTCTCAAACAAATTCACGCAATACAAATTATTTGAAATTTTTTACTCATTATGAATGCAAACGAATTTCATCTTAGTATTTTTTCTTTACTAGTTTGTTGTAGGGCGACTAAGGCGCCCGTTGACTAATGATCGTTTCATTTTATTTATTTCTCATTTAAATAATTCATTTGCTAGCAAGCCCGTTCGAAATTTTATCACTTAGTTTATCTCTTCGTTACCTTTAAAATTATTATTTTATAGACGTCATTTTTCATATGCATGAGCAAATTTATTTTTATTTTGTTTTATTTTATTTTATTTATTTATTTTATTTTAGTTTTATTTTTTTACGGGAAAGCATATTTCATTTTATGCTGAAAAAAAAAAAAAAAAAAAAAAAAAAAAAATGGCAGCAAATAAAATTTTAAATGTAAGCTTAATAAAGCTTTTATTTTCATATTTTAATTAATTAAAAAAAATCTAATTATAAATTCGTTACAAATAATGTACGAAATGAAAGGGGGAATTTTCCTGAATCCGTCGGATTAAATAGTTAATCGATCGGGCAATTAGGTTTTTTGAAATTAAAGTATGAAAATTATGAGTCAGAGTCAAGGAAATCTCTTAAGCCTATTACTTAAGCCTATCTCTTAAGCCTAAAGTGTGACAGAATCAGGCACTGATGAGCGTAACTATACATGCTGATTATTACACTAAATGACCAATAAAAGTGAAATTTTACCGTGCAGCCAGCACCGGCCCGAGCAAATTTGGCGCCCTAGGCAACATGTTTTAATGGCGCCCCCTTAAAACAAAATTTTTAGAATATAAAATACAGAGACAATCAAATACTGTAATAAATAACAAAATATTTATTTCTATTACATATTTTACATTATTTTTTAGGCGTCAATTTAGCAATAGTAGAAACAATATCCTTCAAATCATTTATCTAAATCTTGCTCTATTGATAATGTTTACAATCCTACAAATCTTTCTTACGTTATTGTAGAACAAAGGTAAGTTTGTATTAATTTTAATTTTGTAAAACTGCGTTCACCACTGGCCACGGGCAACGGAAGTGTCAGCAACACCTTTATTGCAGTTACTAAATTTCTTACATAATTCAACGTCCTAAGAGTCTCAGTGAGTCAGATATTCTCCTAATCTTTAACAGAGTTTTATAATCGCTTTGGAAGTTTTATTTTACGACACATAATCATTAGGTACGCATCTGAAAGAAGAATTTTTCTTTTTTGTCCGTTTGAACCTCTCATGAACTGAAATTGTTGCTGTATCAAGATATGTAATCTAAAAATTAATTTAAAAATAATGTTTAGCATCACATGTTTAAGTTCATCTGCAGATTCATAATTAAATTGCTTTTTTTTTTTTTATAAGCAGACTGACTCGGCCTCTGATGCGAATGATGCCGAAATATCAATTTTTTCTGAAACGTTTCTTTCTTTTCAAATTCCAAATCACTTTTACAACTTTTGGGAAAGGTTTTTACTTTCTTCTATATGTAATATAGAGAAAGTATTGGATTCGCGAAAATTTTCGACCTCCGTTTTTTGACGGATCTACACGTTTTTAGATGTCCTGAACACGAATCGATAGTTTTTAGAAAATGTCTGTCTGTGTGTCTGTCTGTCTGTCTGTGTGTCTGTGGTTTAGTGTTTTCACCGTATCTCACGAACCAATGAATGAAATTCAACCAAACTTGGTATATAGTTGGACCCTGACGGGGCATTGTGCTGATTAGATTTGGGAATCAATAGCCCAGCAGGTGGCGCCGTGATCGCATTTTACGTAAATTTTTAACATGGCAGTATAGGACAAATTTTCGTATTTTTCACCGTATCTCACGAACCAATGAATGAAATTCAACCAAACTTGGTATATAGTTGGAACCTGACCGGGCATGGTGCTGGTTAGATTTGGGGATCAATCGTCCAGCAGGTGGCGCTGTGATCGCAAAATTTCGTATTTTTCACCGTATCTCACGAACCGATGAATGAAATTGAACCAAACTTGGTGTATAGTTGGACCCTGACATGGAAAGGGTCTGATTAGATTTTGGGATCAATCACCCAGCAGATGGCGCTGTGATCGCATTTTATGTAAACTTTTAACATGGCAGTATAGGACAAAATTTCGTATAAATGTACATAATGAGCGTTATTTTAAACTTGTCATTGTAAAATTAATATGAATTATTGATAATAGTAGTAGTTAACTACGAAAAAAATTTTGTGCATGTGGGGGCACCGGTTCCCCCCATGGGGGGAAGTACTCCCCCCGGGGGGGGGGTAAATTTTCAAGATGGGTATCTTTCGAAAGATCTCGTCAGTACCTTTAAAACGAATGGTCGAACTATAAATCTGTGACAATTTGAAACAAAGTTATCGATTTTTTTACTTTTAACGAAAAAAAACTTTTTTTTTTAACGAAATTTAACCAAACTTAGTAATTAGTTGGTCCCCGACATAAACTGGTGCTGATTACATTTGGGGATCAATAGCTCAACAGGTGGCACTGTGATCGCATTTTTTCTAAATTTTTAGCATGGCAGTATAGGACAAAATTTCGTATAAATGTACATAATGAGAGTTATGTTTAACTTGTGATTGTAAAATTAATATGAGTTATTGATAATAGTAATAGTTAATTATGAAAAAAAATCTGTGCATGTGGGGGCATCGCTTCCCCCCCCGTACCCCCCCGGGGGGGGGGTAAATTTTCAAGATGGGTATCTTTCGAAAGATCTCGTCAATACCTTTAAAACGAATGGTTGAACTATAAATCTGTGATAATTTAAAACAAAGTTATCGATTTTTTTTACTTTTAACAAAAAAAAAAAAAAAAAAACCTTACAAGGAAACATTTAAAAGGTGTCATCTTCAAAAAGTATTGAAAAAAATATATGTGATTCTACTCTTCTAAAAACATCAGAAAATGAAAAAATTATCGGCTGAAATTAAATTACAGCGACCACAAAATATTATCAAAATTAAGCATATTTGGCGATTTAGCGCTGTTAGGCGATACGTTTGCTAGCATCGAGATTGCCGTGTACGAACAGAACCGTGTTTTGCCTCTCCGCCAAGTACTCAAAATCAATCGCCTAGCAGTGTGAAGTCGCCAAATATGCTTAATTTCGATAATTTTTTGTGGTCGCTGTAATTAATTTCAGCCGATAATTTTTTCATTTTCTGGTGTTTTATGAAGAGTAGAATCAAATATATTTTTTTCAATACTTTTTGAAGATGAGACCTTTTGAATGTTTCCTTGTTAGAAAAAAAATCATATATATATATATATATATATATATTTTTTTTTTTTTTTTTTTCTTTTTAATATTGTTACTGGTTGAATATGTATTACTTTTAACAAAAAAAAAAAACTTAGAAAAAGAATCGTATTTTTTTTTATATATATATATATTGTTACTGATTGAATATGTATATAGGAAAATATAGAAGAAAGTCTTGTGGTGGCCACAACATACTAGTTGATTTTAGTGGTGCATTCAGAGCAGCATTCAGGTCAAACTTTGTTTAAAATTGGCCAAATTAATTTCGAACAAAATAAGATATTCAATAAACTTGAAATCAGCAATCTTTTTAGCAAGTGACTGAGCCTTGATTCGCAAATGATTTCTAGGTAAATCACACAGATTGTTGTCTTCATAAATATCCATGAATGCTTCACGCACATCAGTTTGTTCATGTAGCAGTGGTCGCAAGACATCAATACAGCGCTTTGAATATACAGTGTGGCAAGTGTTTATAATCGAAAGCTTAAAATACTGCTAAAAAAATTAAGCCACCTAGATAGCGCTGCAATCAAAAGTTTTGCTCAAATCGAAAACATTTCATAAAAGGTGGTTCGCTTTTCCCAGTTTCTTCTGCTCAGTCACATGATCTAAACACATAAATAAACGATAGGTGTTTTCAAGCAATAAACTCGACCACACTGACCTCTGATGAGAGGCTTAATTGTTAGGGCACTGATTTGCTGTTCGCTTTCCACACTTTGTATTCTAGGCGCTGTAACATCAATCTGACACTCACACCTTGCGTCACTCAGAGTTTACAGTGTCAAACAAGGTATAGAACTCAATAGGGTATGTCAACGTTGAGTTGAAACAGAGAAATATAAATGTATAAATTGCACCAATAATTCAAAAAAGACATAACTGTTAGACAACAATTAGCTGCATCATTAACCACAATATTTAGTATGTATGTGATCTGCAAGGAATGAAAAAAGCATGCAAATAAAATTTGTATCTAAAATTCTTTTTTTTTTTTTTTCTGTGCTCACTATCTTATATTATTTCTGTTATTGTGTCCCTGTCTAAGTAAATTTTCTGTTCAAAGTGGCATCTATTCAGAATTATTTCAGGTAGTTCAATGCCAGTGGTATCCTTAAGAGGAACAAATTCCAAAAACATTCTTTATTTTCACTTTCATACTTAAACGACTTTATCATCATTTGTCACATTTACAAACCGAACGTTGATAGAAATTCGTTCAATATAACTCATGTCTGACAACAATCGAGAAATATTGAGTAAAACTTAGTAGAGTGGATGAGAGACGTTACGATTTTTTCTGAACTGTATTATCCAATATGACGATAAATTCGTTTTAGGTATTTTTTCCCTTTTAATAAGTTTTAATCTCTTTGTCATCAATCTTTTAAAAATATCAAGCGAAGTTTCTAGAAATAAAAAGTTAGCAGAACTGCCCATAGTGTAGCATTTGTGCAATGTAAAACTCATTACCTATCTTCTAGAAATAAAAGACAGCATTCAGGGAAAGTATGTAGAAACAAGAGAAAATGTGCAAGGAAAAGACCAAGACATCAAAAAAGATGTGTAAGAGATTATTCAAAAGATAAAGCATGATGTACATAAGCAAATCTAAACACTTGAAAGGAAAGTCAAAACCTTATATTTGCGACAAGGTACAGCCCCACTAAAAAATTACTTTTAAGTATGGTGTAAAAGCTGCTATTATTAGATGGACCGACTTAATGGGTTGTTTTCAAAACTCAATTTGATGCTGTGAATTCTACGAATGGTACTCTACGAATCAGCGCATCTTGGAACTGCAACACCTATGGGCGATCCCTACCTATCTGAACTGCACCAAGTTTAATGGGTTTGATACCGTCCATAGGGGCAAAGATAGCCAAGTCACTGCATGGCGATCACCTATAGTCGGCAGCAAAATTAATGAAGCACAAATCCAGAATTTTTTTTATTTTAGTTTGATTGCTTTAAGTTTTTATCATCAACTTACTTTTTTATGAACAGCACAAAGACTAAGATCATGATTCGACAAATATTAATTTAACAAAACAGCATTAGGTGTGTGCCTCTTTCAAATACATATTATTGCTAGTGCTTCAATAATTTTGCTGTCAACTGTACACATAACTTCATGTTTCTGTCAACTGATTAAGAGACTACACCAATACTACTTGAATTATGATGATATTTTTGGACACAATGCTTGACCTGCACACCCATACCTTCAAGATTGCACAGTTAGAGCCTACAGAACATGAATCTGAATGAATGAATGAATTTTGAGCTGAGTGCAAAGCTAGCTGAAAGATATAGGAGAAAAAAAGAATGAACAAAGTGATAAACTGAGAACTAATGGCCAGGGAATATTAGAGATTTATTTAAAGGTACTGAAATAGCCACTGGAGGGAGGAAGATGCAATTTAGGGTTGTGCATAACATAATTTATAAACTGTAAAAGGCTTAGCAGAAAATTAAGAGCCAAAATAAGAGCATGTTATACACTGGAGCCAGAGCTGCCTAATAATTGAGAAAAGAGGGACTATCTTAATTTTGATCACCACGGAGGGATAGTATCCGCGTTTTTAGCCCAATGAGCTGGTAACGCTCCAGCGCATCTTATTAGATAAACTATCCAGTTTGACACCCCAGAAAACCAATTCGAAGATTAGCTATATAATGCATTTTTACCAGACTAATTAAAACTCGCCAATAAAAGCCCTACAAATGTCTTCAGGTCATAGCAACAGACCTGTGCATTTCTGTCCTCTTTAAGATAAAGATTGTTAGTGTTATACTGTGCTTCCAAGATTTCACCATGTCTATTCAAAAGCAACGTTAGTTGGCAAAAAAAAAAAAAAAAAGAATCTTTGTTGCCTGGTTTGTGCCACCCCTGAATTTGAGCGCCCTAGGCCATCGCCTAGCTTGCCTATATGGTCGAGCCGGCCCTGCGTGCAGCTAACATCCTTCACAATCTCGTGAAAAACTCGTATAACCGCGACACCTATGGCGGATATGCACTCAATTTAGTCAGCATAATGTCTCATAATGATTTTTACATATGTCAAGTTTTGTTCGATTATACGCAATAGAACCAAAGATATAGCGTTCCCTTACATTGTGGAAATCGCTGTATAGCGGAATCACCTGTCAAATGATTGGCTCCAAAAGTTGACATAACCTACTTTATGTCAAGGTGCATTTACATATAAATTTATATGCATTTCTCTGAAGTAATTCCTGAAATATATTGCCTTCCCTGAAATTGCAGATATAGCTGTACAGCAGCGCTACCTGTTAAGCGATTGGCACCAAAGGTTAATAGACATTAATTTATGTTAAGGTGCATCTACATATGCATTTATATGCAGTAGTTCCTGAAATATAGCCTTCCCTGAAATTGAGGAAATTGCAGTATAGCAGTGCGACATGTTGAGCGATTGGCACCAAAAGTTGATAGACATTAATTTATGTCAAGGTCATCTACAGATAAATTTATATGCATTTTTGTGCAATAGTTCTTGAGATTAAGCCTTCCCTGAAACTGCTGAAATCGCTGTATAGCATAGCAGCGCTACCTGTTGAGCGATTAGCACCAGAAATTGATACACTAATTTATATCAAGGTGCATCTGCATATAAATTTATATGCAATACACAGCAGTAGCTCTTAAGATACAGTCGCCACAAATTCTTGTGACACACACTCACATACATCTTTTAAATATGATCAAATCGTGTTCTGGACCTCTCAAATCCATTGAAAACTAGAAGTCGAAAATTTTTGCGAATACAGTTCTCTTTTCCATTGAATATAGAAAAAATTAAAAAGCTAACTGAAATTTAATAACTAAAAATACATCACTATGTGCCCCCCCCCCCCACACACACACACCCACACCTGTTAAATAATGTGTGTGTGCAAAATTTGGAACCGATAGCTCAAAGGATAAAGGAATGTGGCGCACACAAACACTCAACTTTAGCAGATTATTATGTAAAATATTACTATTTATCTGTAAAATGCCTGAACCATCTCTTTTCCGTTATATAACTAACTAATAGCGACTTGCGCCCTCCGAAAATCCAAGGTATGCGCCCTTCCAGAGGACCCAGTCCGCTCCTGGTTTAATTTACTCATATCGAAGAAACAAATAGTTAATTATCTACCAAAAATTAATTAATATTGTTTACTAATTCCATTATTCGTTACCTTTTGAAGTTTCTTTCGAAATTCAGGGAAGTAATACCTTTTCCTTATGTACAGGAACGTTCGCCGGATATAAAAATCAGCCGCTTAATAAAATCACTTTGGCGGAGAACGAATGTGATTTTAGTAAGCGGCGGGAACTGTATACAGAAAGCGTAAAATTTTCGACAAACAGAGACACCGGAGGGATTGATTTGCTTTAATTTCTTTTCAGTTTTTCTTACCCATAAGGCATTGTTGGAAAGTATTGTTTTAGGGTCTGATTTTCGAAAGTGAGTTTTTCTTCTATTTACATGTTCTGAGGTTTCCTGAATACGAAAATCATGTTTTCAGCGAATGGTCTGTGTGTGTGTCTGTTATCAGCATATCTTAAGAACAAATAGTAGCAGAAATTCCAAACTCGGTATTCTAAATGTGTATCATATAGGGATGCTACACTAAGCTTTTCGTTGAGATGAAACAAATTGTTCGTGTACAGAGACACTCAAAAGTATTCAAATATGTTACGTATGTGGGGGGAAATTGCAGGTAAGAAGAGTTTAACATCTATAGACTGCACTGAACAAAATGAAACGAATATATATTTTTTGTAATAGAGATAGTGAACTGGGAAAAAAAAAAACTCCCCCCTCGAGGGGAGTAAAATTTCATGATATGTATCTCTCAAAAGAGTTCGCCAATACCTTTAAAACGAATGGTCGAACCATCGATCTGCGATAATTTAAGATAAAGTTATCGATTTTTTTCATTTTTAACAACAACAACAACAACAAAAAAAAAAAAATGTAATATTGAGAATAAATTCAACTTTTTTTGGATATTTAGTGTTATATTACTTCTCTAATATGGAAATCGTCTGCATTATCATGGAAGATATTTTTTTTTAAATAATAATTTTAATAAATTATTTTTACTGAGTGAATTTGTACAGGAAAACATTGAAGAAAGTCATGTGGTGGCCACAACACACTAGTTATTTGTTGTTAGTGGATGTGCTTTACTAATAATATTTTACCATTTCCAGGAAAGCTGTTCGGGAATTGAAATAAATTCCTCATAGGGATATGGTAAATAATGTATGTTTTAAGCTAAATATTCGTCGCTTGTTTTTTGTCTACTTACACGTTTCAGGCTTCCTGATTACCGCAGTCGAGTTTTTTAACGTTTGATCTTTGTCTCTTAGAGTGACTTAAAAAAGAATAATTTTACGAGAGCCAAATGTTGTATTTTGAAGTTAATATAAGTTTGTTGCTGTAAAAGTTTGATCAAGATTGATAAGTTTCAGGGAATGTTGCGCGTGAAAATTGTCTGTAGAATTTTAAGTAAACTTTTAATTTTAATAACAGAATTAAATTCTATATAAATGTAGGTGCATTAATGAAACGGGGGGTTGAGAGGGGACGGTAGTCCTCCTCACACAGAACTAATTATCATATAAAACTCTTCCTAAGCCTAATTTGAATTGTTTAACATAGGTTTACATAACAGTACTCTTAATCTCCAACCTGTATTTAAAGTATTAAATTTTAGGGTAAGAGAAAGTCGTGTGAGTGACACACCAGATTATTTTGTTTTTTCGCATCAGCCATATTTTCCAACATTTCTTCATTTCAGATATTTTTCCTGGTTCCATCCAACTAATCAACTTGAAATATGCTGCTGAAAATGCAAAACATCCTTAAACTTACCATTTTATATTATAAAAAAATTATAAATAAAATAAATTCACCTCTTAATATTCAAATTCAATACTCAACATCAAATTCTCAATATTATAAAATCACCATTTTTATTCAAAATTAATATGTTTATAATAACGTGTTAACATTAACATTATTATTAAAATTAAATTTATTTTCAAATACTGACAATTCTTACGTATAAATTTTCACTGACGAGATTAAAAACTCATGAAAAGAAAGGATAGCTCAAGATGAAATGTAAATATAATTGGAAAGCGTAGAGTCATATCATGTATTAAAATTTTTTTAAACCATAACCATTTCATCTATTTCCTTCCCTGCATCGCAACCTAAAGTATCTTTAATTACTAGCGTGTTTGAATTGATATTCACTTTTATTATTTACACATATTTGTAATCTTATTCTATCGAAATCGATTTACTCAGCTTGATCTAAATGTTAAAAAGGATACTTCTAATAAAAGTGCGCATTAGTTTCAACATTTATGCAGCTGATAAAACAACTGAACGCCTTAGAGCCAGACGCCATGACACAGATGAAATAAAAATAAATGACAACGAAGAAATCGCTGGAGAGAGAACGGGAAATGACTGAATTGGCGCGGCAGACAGGGTTACCAAAATACCGCATACACTGAAAATCACGCCAAGCGAATGAAGTCTGCTAGATAATTAAATTGATGAGTCAGTTGGGGAAAAAAAAAAAAAAAAATTCTTTGTTGGTTGCTAGGAGGGAGGATTAGCTTTAAATGGAAGAAGGGGTTGAGCAGAAAATATTGTTTTCCTGAAATCTGAAATCCATTAAAAATATTTCAATGAGATAAATCGATTAGTGATAAAGAGTAATCACTAATCGATGCGTTAGGTGCTTTTGGTTTTAAAATGAAGAAGAAACATGAATTGTATGGATACCAAATCAGACATAATTTAAGTGGGAGAATTTTATTATTTTGAAATTGCTATAAAATAAACAGTCACATTTAAATGCACAAAGTTTTAAGCAAGAATTATATGTAAATTATATAAGTAATAAAATAATCTGGTGTGACATTCATATTACTTTCTCTTATACTACATTAGTAAAAGACCATTTTCAAAGGATGTGAAACGGCACACTGGTGCTCCCTTGAGGATTCACCGGTGTCCACTGTGGTATTAAAATAAATATACTTACCATGAAGCTAGAGCCCCTCTATCTTCATGATACTTACTATAGTATACCATTTCACAACATACATACCGTTCTTTTCTCCACATATCAAAGTTTTAAAAGTTAATGTTATGTGCTTAGTACTAATTTTCCAGATGAATACACATAAAAAATTAACTTGGACACATTAGATTTCTTTAAAAAAAAAAGAAGAAGAAGAAGATTATATTCATAGACACAAAGATAGTCTATTCGGAGATATACTGAAAGATTTTTTCCAATGTCATATTTGTGAGAATTAGGATTTTTTACCCTCAGGATTTTACCCTATGATTTTTCTATTGACAAAAATACGACGACATTCTTTTCAAATAATTTAATTATCATAAATATATTTCTTAGAAATTTGTATATAATGCGCCTATTTAATTAATTGTATGGTTTTAAATACGACTTGACATTAAAATGTTCGGGAACAAATGCAATAAACATATTGTTATAGTCTACAATGCAATAATATGTTTATGGTACTATATTTGAACATTTCTAGTATATTCTAAAATCATTTCAAATTACACATCCCTCTACCCCTTTTGAATATTGTAGTTGCATTCACAAACATTTAAGACTATTAAGAAATTATAAAATTAAATTTCAAATTATTCAGAGAGTTGTTGCCAACACCACACTTTGTCTTACAAACAGTTTTGACAAATGTAGGAGGAAATTTGGCATAAATGAAATTTTATCCTATACTGGCACATAAAAATTATGATTTGAAAAAAAAAAGGGGGAACGACAGCGTCACAAATGTTAAACGATGTGCATCAAAAGTTGATAAACAGCAATTTATATCAAGGTTGAACGATGTATAAAATTTCATAAAATTCTGAGTATTTGCGTTTGACTTGGAGTTGCCACAAAATTTTTTCCATGCTTACAAACATGCTCATTCCGGAAATGGTCAAAAACACATTTAGTATCTCTTAAACTAACGGTTAGATCTACGTTTTATCTACGTTTAAAACCGTAAAAAAATGGAAGTCGAAAATTTTTACGAATCTAATACTTTTTTTTTTTTTTTATGAATATAAAGGAAATAACGTTACTGTATATGTATAAACCATAATATACACATATCCAGCTCCGTTATAAGAAGTTTTTAAAATTCTAGCAATATTTGAAATATTTTCCGCTATTTCTCTTATTATTTGGGATTATAATCTATTACTTAATACATCGATACTTCTTATTAAAAGTATTACCAAATTTCAAATTTCGAATTAAATTAAACAAATTAATTTCATTTAGATGACAGTTTTTCTGATTTTTCGCATAAATCAACATGAGCAACTGTTTGTTATTATATATTTTAATAAATTAATGTTTACATATTTAGAAAAAAGTCTCTTGTCAGTATTTATAATTTCATTATCAACTTGTGAGGGCTTAAATTGTTACAGAAAAATAATCGAAATATCTGACAAATAAATTTATGCTCATTAATTGATCATTATCGAATAAAAAGATGTAAATTACTATTAAAGTAGATTTGTTTAATTTCGGGTATCCCTAGTTTGAAGTGTCACACACTGTCACACCCCCGAAAATTTTGTGGATTACTTCAATCTTCAATCTGTAACTTCCTGAAACAGAACAAATTAACATTAACAGCTGTAATTTACAGTATTATGTACTTATAGATAAAATAATATGCAGATTTATTATTATTATTATTATTATTATTCAAATATATAGGCTATTTCTTAGAAAATAAAAATTTATGATTGCACTTCGTTAGATGCAGGGATGTTGGGGTTTACGAGAATGAAGGAATGGAATTCATTCCAATCTGCGACTTAAAAAAGAAAAAACTACATTAATTACTGCAAAGTAAAACTATAAATTCATAAGAATTAATTAATATTAATGCAAAAATTTATCTAATATCTGAGATATATTTTAAAATTATGATATCCCAGGTGCGCATGCTCTAAGTCAGTAATCGCCAATCGGTGTCCCATGGACTAGTAATGCTTCGCGACAAAATTTTAGTAGTCTGCCGAAAAATCTCGACATTATTTGCATTTAAAAACTAGTATGTTGTGGCCACCACAAGACTTTCTTCTATATTTTCCTATACAAATTCACTCAGTAACAATATTTAAAAAAAAAAAAAAAAAAAAAAAAAAACGATTTTTTTTTTTTTTTTTTTTTTTTTTTTTTTTTTGTTAAAAGTAAAAAAAAAATCGATAACTTTGTTTTAAATGATCACATATTTATAGTTCGATTAGTAAGATATTTATAGTTCAACCATTCGTTTTAAAGGTATTGGCGAGACCTTTCGAAAGACACTCATCTTGAAACTTTACTCCCCTCGAGGGGGGACTTCCCCCCCCAGGAGGGGTGGGGAGGGTGGCGAGGCTCCAACACATACAAAAAAAAAATTTCCCAGTTGACTATCTCTATTATAAATAATTCTTGTAAATTTCATAATGATTACTAAAAAATATTTCTCTTTACGCACATTTATACAAAATTTTGTCCTATATCACCATGTTAAAAATTTAGAAAAAGCGGGATGGCAACGCAACCTGTAAGACAATTTTTACCAAAAGTTGATAGGCACTAATTTATGTGAAGGTGCAACTACATACCAATTTGTATGAAATTCTATGCAGTAGTTCTTGAGATACAGTTGCCATAAAAAATTTTTCTCACACACACACACACAGAGACAGACAGACATTGTCTAAAAATGGTCAAATCATGTTCTACAGCTCTCAAAACGAGGAAATCCATCAAAAACCCGAGGTCGAAAATTTTTACGAATCTAATACTTTCTTCTATTGAATACAGAAGAAAGTAAAAAAAGTTTTATTAGTAAATATATTGATGTTAATTTTAACTTCAGGAGTTTCTGAGGCATTTATACTCAGACTTCAGCATTTTCTGTATGAGAGAGTCTGAATTCCTCAAAAGTTTAAAATGCGCGTTAAAAATAAAATTCCAAATTGGATTTTAATAATTTAACAATATAATATACATGTTACTAGATTTGACGCAAACAGTTTTTTGTACGGAAATAGCAATTTATCACTGCAGTGAAATATTTCGTATTTCGTCTGAGATTCTTATAATATATGGAAACAATAAAAAGTGTGCACATTCTTCTTCTATAATTGTTTTATTATAACCAAACTGTCTTTAAGCATCGTTCTTATGATTAAATAAGTATATACATTTTTCTCATAACAATGTAAGAATTTCTAATGTTTTATATTAAATAGGTTTATTTCATATTTATAAAATGATCCTTATTCAATTAATATTCTAAATATATGTTTCCGTTTCTTAATCAGTAATATTAGTGGCCCGTGTGACTTTAAATTATGAATTTAGTGCAATACTAAATAAAGTAACTAGTGTACAATCAGTATTCAAACTTAAAAAATTCTTCACACACCATAAAATTAATGAAAGCAATAATGTCTTGCTGTTGCTTCAAGGCAGTAGCACGAGTTTGCACCTGAAGAAGAAAGGCCACGTCCTTTCAAAAACGGTAGTACTTCCATTAGTTGTACGGTGTGTTGAGAAGTTTTTACGTTTGAATATGAATTTAGTGGTCCGTGGGATTTTAAATTGTAAATTTAGTCGTCCGTAAAGTTGAAAAGTTTGGCGAGTGCTGCAAGAGCGTAATTAATTTAGGTATAACGTATAACTTTCAATAGCACAATCACGACTGAATAGAAACAGATTATTACTAATGAATATCCTAAAAAGTATATTTTTCCATTGCTGTATACAATTTACTTTTCTTTCTTCTACTTCCTTTTCTTTTTTTCTTTTTTTTTTCTGATGATGCAAAGTAATAATAATAATAATAATAATAATAATAAAGCAAATCCTATAAATTTCAAAAACATGCAACAACAGTTAAGTCAAAATAACAAATCAAAATCCTTTATCAGACGAAAAAAGGTAGGCATGAGTAGCTCCAGTTTATCTCTGATAAAGTGGCGCGCTTAACCCTTTGCGGCGCAAGACAATTCAGATCATTTAAATTATACTGCCACCGGAATTCATGAACTAAATTAAACTAAAAGAAATTTTAAATTTTATGGTTAAAAAAACCGGTCTTTTCAGATATGTTATAAACGTAAATTTTTGCTAAAAAGTTTCCGGGATGAATTTTTGCAGCTGGATCTTAAATTTTGCGTCCTCGCAGCAAGGACACCGCGCGTTAAGGGGTTAATTGTTCCGCCCAGATAAAATTGTTGCGTGTTTTTTTTTTTTTTTTTTTTTTTTTTTTTTTCAGTTTATGGTATCTGGTTATAAATTCTGATTCTTTAATTCTCGTTTTACTCATTAGCATTCAGCACCGGTATTTCGGTAATTTTTCTGAAATTTATTGCTTTAAATTGTGCTATCCAAAATTTCTGAATTTTGTTATTTATTTTCGATAAATCTGTATTGTTTGGCGCAATCAACCTAATAATAAATAAATCTCAAAATATATTCAATATACTTTTCTATAATTAATTCATTCGTGAAATATTTATTAAATTAAATGTATTTGACGGTGGAGGCTGGGACGTAGGAAAGGGAGGCCCGCAGGAGGCTCAGATCTCCCCTCTCTCCTCCACCTCCACCACATTGGAGGCTGCTAAATTTCCTTTCAATGCCAAAAAAGAATCACCCTTTTAAAATCTAAAAATATATATTATAAATGCTCATTATTATTGATTTTTCGTAATTAATATTAATAATACATGAATATTAATTAACATTTAATTATTAGTTGATTTTCTGGAACATAAATTTGAGTCATTTTTGAAATGAAATATTTGAAGTTCCTCCCACTTTTTTATATTATTATTATTATTATTATTAATTTTTAAACTCTTGGGGGGACGCTATAAATCATTCTTTTATTATTATTATAATATTGTTACAACAGATTAAGTCTTTTCCTTGCCTCAATTGTTCTGTTGCAGTGAAAGCAGTTTTACAGGCAAAGTGAAAATAAAGAGGCAGTTCATTCCCTTTGAGTGATGTCAGCTTTGGCAACAAATTTGGCGACTTGGGGACAGATTTGGTGACCTGACGGCAAAATTTGGCGAAAAATAGCAGTTTAAGATTCCTGAAGTTTTGAAGCTGTTCGACGCATAGCATCTTAAATCTCCCGATGGAATTCTCGTCAGAAATTCAGCCAAGCCCATTGCCAAAGGGTATAAATTGGAGTGAGTTGACTTCTGAGAGAGAGAGAGAGAGTGAAGTCACTGTGAGTCAGTGTTGTTCAGAGACCTATTCTGAGCGATTGCACTTCGCTGATTGTGCTTTAAGCGACTGAAGTTTCGTGAGCTTGTGAAGTTTTCTGCTCTGGAGTATTTGGTGTTATTTGCTTCACTCCTGTGGAACAAGTGACTGTTTTCTTGGAGGATTCCAGAGCATTCATCGGATATTGACTTTTACAGTAAGAGTGACAGTTTCATTGGATTGCTACCAGAATATTCGATAAAATAACAATACTATTGGACTGTTTGGAGAATATTTGTTGTAGTCAAAGTTTTGTTGTACTGATTAGAAAAGTTACGCCTAATAAAGTCATCGACTAGAACCTGCCTATTTATTCACGAACTACTTTATTTCACAAGAAACTCGAAAACATTTTCGTAACACTATTACATTTTGAAGCTTTAAGTGCAAATAATGAGTTGATTTTTCCCACTTTAGACTTTAAAGCGAAATACTAAAAATTCCACAAACTATTATTATTATTATTATTCATAAAAAAAAAAAAAATTAAATGGTTTTGAATTTTCTAAATATGAAAATAAAACTTTAAAAAATAATGAGTTATTTGCATAAAAAATTTCCTATAAAATAACGCGAAGTTTACAAATTTTGAAACTTCAACAGCACTACACCTAAATTTTGAAACTTCAACAGCACTACACCTAAATTTCAAATATATATTTCAAAGTCATGATAAATTTGACCTTATAATACCGAATTTGAAGTAATATTATAATGAATTTATAAATTATGTTCATATAAAATTTCCGACGCCTAACTTCAATTAAATTTTATAAGTTACTTTTAATAATTTAATTATTATAATTATTAATATTATAATTATAATATTTTAAATATTTTTTCATACAATATATGTATATTTTAAATATGTATATTTTATTAAATATGAAAAAGATAATTTAATGAATTTTCATTATTTTTATGCACGAAGTAGAAATTTTTTAATTAACGACTAAAAACAATGTACGTTAATATTTTCAAAGATATTTAAAAATGAAAATTTTGTTGTTTTACATTGGTTACTAATATATGTATATATAAAACTTCAATTTACGTAAGTTTTTTAGTCATGTTCAAAAATCTGTATAATTTGTATATTTTCGCATATTTTGCAGCTTGAAGGACTGCATATAAATTTTAAATAAAACATAAATTTCTTTTTATTTTTGAGACTATCCCTAAAAGATGCATAATTTTTTATAATGAAAAATTTTAGACATATTTATAAGAATTTAATGTAAAAAGTATACATGTATATAAACGTTCGTTCAATAGATATGTTAATTAATTTACCCTTTTTTTTTTTTTTTTTTTTTTTTTGTGATAACTACTGTGACATTTAATTATTTGTTAATAATAATGCTGTTATACATTTCAAAATATCTTTACTAGATCGCCAGATGGTATGAGCAAACGCTAATGTAAAGTTTAAAACTGAAAAAACGAATATTCATACCGATTTTTTGTATTCATATTATTCCCATTAAATTATTTTTATTTTTATTATTATTATTTTAATCAATATCATTGCCTTTTTACAGTACTTAAAATATTCTAATGTAACTAATATTTTCCTTTAACTATATTATTCATTTTAAATTGTTGTACCTTATGATCTTCTAATAAACTATTAATATTGAAACAACAACAAGAAGAACAACAGCAGCAACAATAATAACAACAATAATAAAGATTAGTATTTCATGTAAAAACGTGAATGTTACATTTAAGTTAAAAAGAAAGGGGGGGGGGAATAGAATTTTTATAATTAAAATTTCACTCTTCACGGAAGAAGGGTCTCCAAGTTAGACCCGAAACAGCAGTATGCAATTTTTTATCTTTTTATTTTATCTGTGCAACACATTTGTAACTCTTTATCTTGTGTATTTATAAAAATCATTTTAATTGACTCATGATTACATTTGAGTGATTTTACTATGTAAGAATCAAAAGTATACGTAAAGCATATAGTGTAAGTGGTGCACTTCTTTGAGGAAAACCCTGAGTATATGCTGTAAACATTAGCATTACATTACTGTATTCTGTAATAGTAAAGAAAATATATTTTATATGTGATGGCATATTTGAATTATTATTAGTTATTTTTTTATGTAAAAGGAGATATTAACATGAAGCAACTTAATAATTCGCTAGAAATGAAACCTCCTAATATGGTACGCCTCTAAGGAACATCTGGTCCGAAAACGTTCTTTATGAAGAGCTACGAGTGTGTTATAGTTTATTTTATTTATTTATTTTTTAATGATGTAAAATTAAAAGGTGACAATTAATTGAAATTCCGTAAGTATTTTAAAAGTTAAGAATTTCTTTAACTTTATAACTATTTTTCATCGATTTTACTTTTTCTTTTAATGATGTAAAATTAAAAGGTGACAATTAATTGAAATTCCGTAAGTATTTTAAAAGTTAAGAATTTCTTTAACTTTATAACTATTTTTCATCGATTTTACTTTTTCTTTTAATGATGTAAAATTAAAAGGTGACAATTAATTGAAATTCCGTAAGTATTTTAAAAGTTAAGAATTTCTTCAACTTTATAACTATTTTTCATCGATTTTACTTTTTCTTTTAATGATGTAAAATTAAAAGGTGACAATTAATTGAAATTCCGTAAGTATTTTAAAAGTTAAGAATTTCTTTAACTTTATAACTATTTTTCATCGATTTTACTTTTTCTTTTAATGATGTAAAATTAAAAGGTGACAATTAATTGAAATTCCGTAAGTATTTTAAAAGTTAAGAATTTCTTTAACTTTATAACTATTTTTCATCGATTTTACTTTTTTTTTTTTTTTAATGGAAAATACGTTTTTCCAAATATTTTAATTAATGTTAAAAATAACTAATTTTTTTCTTTTTTAAAAAGTATTTTTTTTTTTCACCTATGTTAATTAATACTTTAAAAAATTGAATTTTTTAAAATTAACGAAAAAAATTGAATTATTTTTTAATTATTGAAAATAACCTGGAGATTAATTAAGAGGAAAATATAAACATCTCTGGATTTTGTGTGTATTTCATACTGTATTTAAAATGTATTTATTTTTTAATAGTAATTGTATTTTAAAGATATATATGTATATATTTAACTATTTGAGAAAAAGTAACTTTAAAATAGGGCCCCAAATTTTCATTTAGTTAAATAAATACAAATGAAATAGAAGTTTTATTTAAATTTCATTTAAAGTCAAATAAAGTTAAAGCAATTAAAAAGCAAAAATCGAAATTAGTCTGCTATATATATTTCGCCCACAATTTCTCCCTCTCTGTGTGTGTTTTCCCATAAATATCGGAAGAATTTCATAATTTATGCGTAATGCAAGTACTTCTGCAATTTAAAGTTTATTTACTATTTAATTTATTTCAATTACGTTGTGTATTACAGGTATTGACTGAAAGATTTTGTAAAACACATTTGTTAAAATAAAACCCGATTTAATATTAAAAATTTCTTTTAATGTACTTACTTTTATTTTTGCCGAATTGTGTAGCATAAAATTCACGTGATTTAAAATTTGTATTCGTGATAAACTTTTAAAATATACTGAATAAATTCGAACCACAGTTGGACAAATGACTTATGTGACAAATATCTTGGATGACTTCTCTCTCCACCATTTTTTTTTTTTTTCCAAGTGGCAGACACTTAAATATTTGTTATCACAATGATATTCATAATATTGTGCATAGCATGCGGGTGCGTGTGTGTCAGTATGTGCTTTGCCACATGAGCGTGCAACCATAACTGCATTTCGAAATATGTCGAAGTATTTTATCGTATTTCGTCTTTGGCTGCTGGTAACAATGATGCTTTTATTTGTAAGTAAAAGTGATAGTATTTGTGGGCTAAAATTTAGACTCAAACGTAGAATAAAAGCAAAAACATCACAAACATATTATTATTAAACGCTTTTACTATTATTTCAAAACGAATTTGCAAATAAGAAAGTTTAATTTTTAATGGATTGGAAAAAAATTATATCTGTGTGATGTAACATGGTGTATATTAATTGCATGAGATTGTTTCGTAATTGGGAAAATTACAAATTTTTTAGACATCATACACAAAATTTTAAATTTTACTTTTGGAAAAAAAAAAAAAAAAAAAAAAAAAAAACTTTATTGCATTTTACAGACTTCGAAATGAAAAGGTTTTGTTGGCCAAGTTGCTTGATAAATCGCTTTTGTTTTGTCGGTCCGGCTCGACAGAAAATTCATCTTCAATTTACCAGCCCAGCGAATGGGATAAATTCGAGCTCATAAAAACGTTAATCTTAGCAATAAAAAAAAAAAAAAAAGGGGGGGGGGCGTTAGAAATTTGAGTATGATTGCATTTGAATGGCTTTGCTCTATATGACTAAGCGAGTTAGTAAGTGGTGCCCTTTTTCGAGAAAAAGACTGGGAAAAATATGAAAATCTTAGAATTAAGTTATATCATATAAAATGCATATATCTAATTCCTTTGTTTTTCCACTGAAGATTACTCTTGATATGGAAAAATTAGAAACGGTATGCAGTTATACTTACTTATCTGAGACAAGTCATTACAATGAATGGGAATATCGTGGTATAAATTAACAACCTAATTAAACTTGCATGGAGAACATTTGGAAGAAATAGCGCTATATTCAAAAGTCACCTCCCAATTTGTTTTTTAAAACATGTTTTTGATCAGTGTATTTTGCCTGTATTAAGTTATGCTTCAGAAACTTGAACACTAACGTATAAAACTATATAAAAACTGCAAACAACCAAGAGAAGCATGGAGAGATGCATGTTAGGCTTCACCGGAAGAGACAGAAAGCGAAACACATGAATTAGGGAGTAAACCACTTAGTTACTAATGCTAAATATACATACTAATGTACACTAAGTTACTAATGCCATTTCTAGAATAAGAAGTTAAAATGGAGCTATACTGCGCACCTTACCAGAAGAGTTGGCATGTGGGAATTAAGGCCGAATGACTGCAGGTCCTATGCTTGAGAGGAGAGGGCCCTCCTTGGGGGTGTTTCTAAAGGGTCCTAGCTCGTATGTACACAAATTTCAGAGAAAATCACAGAAAACTTCGAATGGCTAGGCCGACGAGCGCGACGTGGGATCGAACCCAGCACCTCATCCTTGCCAGAAGAAAAAATTACAGGTGAACCACAAAGGTCCTATTTTGGATACCGAAAGCTAAGAAAAGACTGAGGAAGAGACCACAGTGTCGTTGGAGAGACGAAATTGTGAAGTTTGGAAAAGCAGAATGGAAAAGAATTGCAGAAAACAGGCCAGATTGGAATGATTTAGGAGAGGCCTTAAACCTACAGTGCACTGACAAAGGCTGAAATTGATGAAGATGATATAAAATGCATTTTAAAGACTTTTTTAATAGAAAAATGGGAATTAATCTGAAGCAATTTAATAATTCGATAGAAAGGTAGCCTATGAATAAGGAATATAATACCACTATACCAGGGACGAAACATCTGATCTCAAAGATGTTCTTTAGTAGGTTGGTTGGTTGGGTTTTACGTCGCACTAATGCTGCGCAGATGGGCAATTGGCGACGGTCTGGGACATACCCCTAGAGGTGGTCCGGAGACATGCCATCACAATTTTGATCCTCCACGGAAGGGATTGTTCTTTAGTAGGAGATATCAGTGTATTTTAATTTTCTTATAATGTAAGAACTAAAAGGTGATAACATGTGATTGAAATTTCATAAGAACTTTTAAATGAATTTCATAATTTAAAAGCTGTAGAAATTAATTCAAATTTTAATGAAAACTGTTTTTAAAAATCATTTAAAATTATGTAACTTTATATGATAAAATCATATAAAGTCGCAGAAAGTTTAAAAAAAAAGAGTTATTGTTATTTGAAGTTTTTCTTATTAACCCCCCCCCTTTTTTTTTTTTTTTTTTTACTAATTGAAAAATACGTTTTTTCAAAGTAATGAATAATTAAAAAATGAAAATTTTTAGCATTAATAAAAAAAAAAAAAAAAAAAAATTAGTTTTCCTTTTTTTTTAATGATTAAAAATTGAAATTAATTAATAGTACATAGGAATCGTAAATTATTATTAATCGTATTTTTCAATTATTTGTAAATATAAAATAGTAAATATAAATTAATGTAAATAGTAAATACCTCTTGAGTTTTGTGTATGTAACGTATTTAAATTTCATTTATTTATTCATCGCAAATAGATTTTGAAAGTAAAAGCAAACGATAATAATCAAAAAATTTCATAAATAATTTTCAATTAATACAAATGTGTCACGATGTCTGCATGAGTTTTACATTGCACTTAAAATTTAACTTTTATTGAAAATAGATTTTAAAGATAAAAAGTTTAGAAATTTTTATTTTTTTTAAATGTAACTCTGAAATTTTCATTCAGTTAAAATTTAAAAATTATAGATTTTTTATTTTATTTATTTATTTTATTATTTTATTTTGTTTTATTTTATTTATTTTATTATTTTGTTTTGTTTTATTTTATTTATTTTATTATTTTATTTTATTTTTATTTATTTATTTATTTTATATTATTGTTTGCTTATTTGTTTTTGTAATTTAATTTAAAGATGAATTTATTATTATTATTATAATTATTATTATTATTTAAATTAATTTATTAATGTTTAATATTTTTTAAGCATTTATGTACCTTTTTTATTACCATTAATAATTTGTTTCTTTTCGTCTTCTTCTTCTTCTTCTCCTTTTTTTTTTTTTTTTTTTTTTTTTTTAGCTTTTTAAATAAAAAAATAATAATAATAATTAAAAGGATTTATAATAACTTTGAAATTTTTATAGTTTTGTTGAAAATACTAATTGTAATTAAAGGCTAACAGACGAAAAAATATTATTATTATTATCATCATATCTTTAGGTGCAAGTTGAAATATGACGCAGATGCATTTAATGTTTAATCGTAAAAAATTTAAGAATTAAAATTATAACAATAAATATAAATAAAATTAT
Organism: Salticus scenicus; assembly: GCA_963930645.1. Classification (NCBI taxonomy): domain Eukaryota; kingdom Metazoa; phylum Arthropoda; class Arachnida; order Araneae; family Salticidae; genus Salticus; species Salticus scenicus. The sequence goes on along the minus strand of OZ005653.1, from coordinate 147,038,049 downwards.
ATATATATATATATATAACTTAAAAGATTAATTAAGAAATATTTTACTGTTTAAAATCAACGCTAATTCAAGTTAAATTAGTTTGCCCTTCCCCCCCCCCCTGTTTAAAAGTTTTAATTTTTAATTTAAAAATTGTTTAAGAAATGTTTAAATAAGTTTATTTGCTTCATTTAACCATTAATTTTCTTCCCCTCCCTCTCTGTATATATATATAATAAGAACTCTTTTGATTAATATTTAAATTAAAATTAAATTTTCATTAATATTTAATTTTGATCATTATTCTTTAATTTAACTGTTTAAATATTAAACAGTTAAATTAAATTAAATTACGTAATTTACAAATTTGTTAAACAACAAAATTAAAAATAATAATTAAAATTTACACTATTTTAATTATTCGTTTCATTCTATTTTATTTAAATGTAAAAGACGTATTATAATTTACAAAAGAAAAATCAAATAAAAGCATTATATATTTTGCTAAAATTTAAGGAGTATTAATTATACCGCCTCATAATTCTTTTCTATTTTCACATGGGAGAAAAATAGAGAATAGTATTGAAATACGTGAAGGTTTTTTATTTTTAGTTTATTAATTTTTATTCATCCGTAACAAACAAACGAAATTCTCTACCTATTATCTCCTAGATATTATATCATACCTTAGAAAACGAGTTTAAAATCATTTTGAATTTGTATCATTAAAATATATCAAAGCTCAACTAACAAGTAACAAGATGTTATAACCAATATAACTCATCAATAATAAAAAAGAATACACGAAATTCAACTTAGAGATTGCCTGACACATAAACGCATACACGGCACAAAAGTCTTTGTTAACACAACACAACTATACAACGAAATAAAAATTTATGAAGCTTTTCTATGATTATGATATTTTTTTATGTATTGAAAAAAAAAAGAAAAAAAAAAACGTATTCAATAAACATGTAATTATATCTTACAATAATAATTGAGTCTTAGAAATGAAAAAAATATTTTGTTTCATGACATTATCTACCAGCCAATCAAAAAAAATTTCGTTTCCAAATATTTCTTCTATCAGAACCCCCTGTTTTTATTTCTTTCTGGTTCATTCCTTTATCGTTTTTAACATTTCTAGTTTCCGATTCAGTGTGTTCTTTTGTTTTATTCGCCAAACTGGCTAACTTCGCCAAAGAATACAACCACGTTTTTCGATGAGACGCGTTTCTTTGTGAAGAGCGAGCGAGTGCAGCAGCCATTTCTACCGGATGTTAGATTTATTTTAGCGACAGTTCTTTACCCAAAGCCGAAATCTGGAATCTTATACTGTATCTTCTTTTACCCTGCAGCTGATTTTCAATTTTAAAAGCCTCTAATGTCCGAAGAAATCACACAGGAGTAAATGAATATTGTTCTACTTTTAATCAATAACTGCAATCAATTGGGAAGAAATTTATCGACCGGGCTGAGGCTTTGCGTACTCGAATGATCCTGTCTGCTATGTAGGTATTATATTTATTATTTATTTCTATCCCAATCTGTCAAATCATATAAACCCATATAGGATGAAACACTGACAGCAGCAGTTACTGTTATTCCCAAATAATAATATTAATAATGACATCGCACAATAGCAATTTACAGCTGATTTAGACAAAGTAGTTATTACATAATAAATTACAGACTAAAAATAAACAATAAAAATAAAAAATCTATCACTGTAGAAGGAAAAAAAAAATCCGAAATTCTTTCCATTTAGAGATTTAAACAACATAAATATTTAATAAAGAAGCATCAATAAACTGGCGTTGTAAAAATATTACTTACAAACTTTGAATAAACACCATAAAATGCAATAAACTCGCAACAATTTTTTCGACCCGAAACAATTGTTGCGAGTTTATTGTATTTTATGGTGTTTATTCAAAGTTTGTAAGTAATAAAAACATAAATAACTCATATATGCTTTCCTAACCAAGATCATTAAATATATGCACTAAAAACAAACAAAAAATATTAACTGTGAGAATGTGTTCCAAAATATTTCAATGAAAAAAAAAAAAAAAAAGAAGAGTAATAAATAAACTCTTTAAAGAATTTATTATGAACTCCTTTTTAATATTTATTTTCAGTTAAAATCGATAAGTAAATGCTTTGTTTTCTTCATAATCCTCGTGAGCCTCATTCGAAATATTTCTTTAAAAACAAAGAAGGAAAATAAAGAGACCTTTAAATGAGGCTCCATCTTACTATTCTCGTATTTGTTTTACCTCAGTCAGTAAAGTAATTTCGTTAAATTGCCTCAGCTATTTCTTTTTGAAAGCATGTAAAAAAAATACATTTTAAAACAAATATAAATTTACTTTATTTTCCGAAATTTAACAAATTTTTAAACAAATTAGATATTTTAGTTTTCGTTTTCCCCTCTTATAAATTTTATCTAAAATTAACGAACTCAATCATTATGCCCTCCGAAATTCTAACAGTTGTATTCATTAAATACGCTTTAACAAAGTATAATATTCTTCTATTTAGTCTCAATCAATAAAATAATTTCGTTATATAACTACTTATTTCTTTTCCTAAAAAAAAAAAAAAAAAAAAAAAAGTACATTTTTAAACAAATTAAACATGAGTTCATTTAATGTTTTTAACCGTAATAAACCTAACCTCTAAAAATTATAAGTATTTAAAATTAACGAATACAGTTTTAAACACACCAGAAACTAACCCTTTAAAACTAGCTTTTTTAAAAAAAATATTTAAAAAAGTATATTTTAAAACAAATTAAGTATAAATTTATTTTATCTATTAAGAATTTTAAACATATCGTATATTTTAGTTTCCGCTTTCTAATAAAATTCCAAGTACTTAAAATTAATGAGCACAATTCAAAACGCTCCCCAAACTAACCCTCTGAATTCCTATAACAGATACGATCAGCAGCCTGCAATAACTGCGACGGTGTTTCTACCGACAGCGAGGGAGAGAGAAGATCCAGTTTTATTCATGAAGATTATAAAGAAGTTTCATCTGCTGTTGAAGCATTTCGGAGAGAACGTTGTCTTCTAAAGGTAGAGAAAGAGACCTGCGCATTGAATCGGCGACTGGTTCTGAGAGGGAGACGACCTTGAAAATAAATGCATTCTTTTTCGCCATGCTCTTCTGCGATAACTTTTTATTTAACTTTAAAACATTAGATGCTAGCAAGTTCCTAAACAGGTTTGATTCAGAGAGGCAGCTTGTTTTTTAATAAAGTTTGCAGTAGACGTAGTAGAAACAGTTCACGATAAAGTTTCAGAAAAGACGAATCAAAAATATTTTATCGAGACGATACTTCTGATTATTATTTAAGGGAAGTTATATCTTTTATACTCTGGAATATCATGAATTTTTCTAATACATCTGATATTTAGAAAGCTTACTTTTTCATACATTTGGAAAAAAAAAAAAATGGAGAGATTTTTTAAGGAAAAAGGTGTATTTTTGTCGTCTGCGAATCCGAACTCAACATTATTGTTGAATTGTCTGCATACCTTACTTAGTCATTATCCTACTCTAAGATTCTCTTCTATTATTACTGATGATAAATTTGGAGGTTTTAGAGTGCTTTTTACTGGACCAGAAGTTACATCAGTATTAGAGAAAAAACAACTGAGAATAGATGATGAAGTTATTGGAATTTACCCACTATCGTCAGTTTTAACTATTTATGATGTCGGTGCATCTGAAAACCCTCTTTACGAAGATGATATTCTCGAAGCTGTCAACGAAAAATATGGTAAAGTTTTCGAGGTTATCAAGTTCGATTCCGAAGTTGTCCTTGAGGAGCTGAATAAACAGTTTGGAAATTCATTTGATGCGACTAAAATTGAAACTCTCGAGAAAAAATGGCGTGTTCGAATAGATGTTCCAGAATTCGAAGGACTTCAAGCTTTTCGAACAGAAACCGAAATGGTACTATCTCTGCCAAAGTGGAATAAAAATCTAAAAGTGACATTTTGGTGTAGGTGTTGTAAATTAAGTGGACATTTTCAACACAGTTGCCCTAAAAAGTTACAGCCTGTAGTTGCCGTAAGAAGTGAAAAGGTGTTAAATGGCAAATCGAATTATAGTGAAGAGAATATATTATTATCTCCAAATATCCGTATACAGTCCGTTTCGTCTATGGAAAACGACATGCCCTCCGAAAGTTCTGAAAATTTCACACCAGAAAATTTTAATAGCGTCGTAGATACTGGAAGAGTACAAAAGGCGAGGAAAACATTTAGAAGCTCAGATGAAGATAATCAAAATTTCAAGAAGATTAAGACGAATGAATCAACATCAGATGCCAAGAATGATCAAAATAAAAACTTTCTATCTGTCAAAAATATAAAAAAAGAAGTTGTTGAAGATGAAGAAGAAGAAGATTATACAAGTAAAAAAGTTCCACAAAATATGGATTATGAACATTCTGATAACACGGACAATGATAACCAGTCAGATGCTGAAACTGATGCGCGTCGCTTCATGTCTTATGAAGAAGACACTAAGCTCTGTATAGACACTGCTTCAAATGACGCTTCAGACTTTGCTGGAAAAGGTAAGATAAGAAATTGAATAAATTACAAAAACAATCATTTTAATAATTGAATGTATAATTTAGTTCATTAAGTTAGAGATAATGTTGAATTTATACTTTTTTCTCTTTAAGGTCAGAACTCTGAAAACATATTGACTTTGTTGTACATAGTAGTAATTGAAACTTATTAATATAGTTCATTTTGAAAATTTAGAAAATAAAATAAACATATATGATGTTGCATTGCAATAAAATGAACGAAATATTGGCGTTGAGTGAGGATAAATACTAAAACTTTGCAACAAACATAAATTTCAGAAGCCCACAACAGTTGTTTCGAGTGGAAATAATTAAATTTAATTTTTTATCAGGCGAAAACCCGCACTGCTGCACTACTGTCTACATTTATTCGCCTAATGAATGGCCGTACATAATTATTTTGACCCGAAACACCTGTTGCCTATTTTTGCGATATATAGTATTTGCTTAAGAAAATTTTATTCACCTTATATGACAGTAATATGAATGCAATGATATATCCTGTTAGACTTTCTTTTTATGCTAGTTATTTTTACATAGTATTAAATATATATTCAGTAAAGCACCGTTTATACGTCTTTTACATTTATACGTACTTTTAGTGAAGTCCCGATTCATTCCTATTCATTTTAATGCAAAAAGTCTTCGGTTATATGTCTTTTCCTCTATTCTAAAATTCGCAAAATTTCTCGATCGATCATTTTTCCGTTTAAAATAAAGTCTAAAATCCGTTCCAATTATGAATTTTGATGAGTATCTGAACTATGATACCGATATCATGACTTCGGAATTATTCACAATAGATGAAACAATTGAAAACAAATTGTTTGATGCTAATTTAAGCGATGATCATGTAGAATGTGAAGTTATTACAACTTCCTTCAAAGGTGCGATGAACATGAACTGCACTGAAAAACTTCGAACTCAATTCAATTCACAATGCAGCCTTAATACTCATAAGCAATCAACACGTCAGGCAAGTATTAAAGATTTTTAATGTAATTAAATAACTACTTGTATAAACATAAATCGTATAATATTTATTATTATTATTTATAGATTAAAGACACTCAATATGTATAACTAATACTCAAGATGTGTTCATATACTAATACTATTCAATTCAAGATAAGTACTCAAGATATGAGTTATATAATTAGTACTGTCTAGTCATGCGTTAACGGCATGATTTTTCTCACTTTTTACAGTAAATCTTTTTTTTTATTTAATTATTACAGTCTTCAAATGTGAATTGTATTATGAACTAATATTTTTGTTATTATCTTAAAAAAAATTACTAATTAGTATTTTTATATAAATTTTGTTTCAGTACCATTAAATTTGAAGTAATCAAAGTTTTTATTTTTTAAATTTCGATTATACGTCTTTTCATTTATATACGTCCTTTTACGTCAGTCCCCTGAAGGACGTATGAACGGTGCGTTACTGTATATATACAGGGCCCGATTAAGCTTTGAAGCTAGGGGAAGCTCAGCATCATTTCGGGGCCCCCTTTTATTTCGGAAAATCTTGTTTTCCTGTTACATATTGTAATATAAAAATGCTATGGACCAAAAATATAGTGTGTGTTTATTATTATTTTTTATTTTTTTCGTATATCTGGGTGGTTTCTACACAGAACATTAAAATCATACAACTTTTTAATTAAGAACATTCAGATTTTTGAGGTTAAATAATAAATTTTTCCCAAAATAGTGAGTGTTTTGTCTTGATTTAGGTAACCTTTCTCAGAAAAAATTCAATCTCCGTGTGAAAATATGAAACAAAAAATTCAAGACCATGTTTTTAATCCTAATGGGGGCCCCGACCCCCTCTTAAATTTTAGAGGGGAAGCTTGTGCTTCCTGAGCCTTTTGGATAATCAGGCCCTGTATAAACTTTTTTTACTTAAAAAATTTACTTAAACATAGTCACCGATTTTTGAACGGAGACTTCATACTCTAAAAAGCTTTTATCAAAGTTTTCAGTTTATTTATTCGTCGAAAATATATGTAGGAGATATCTTTTTCAAAAATACTGGTGATAAATCTGAATGTTGATGCTATAAAAAAAAAAAAAAAATGTAACACTGTATTCAACTTTATATAATGAATGTTGCATTTAAAATAAAAATTAGTTTGAATAATTTTATTAAATTATATTCCAGTTTTGCATTCGTATTATTGCAAATTACAATCAAATCCCGAATCTATTGCAAAAACAATAAAACTAGTTGGCATAGGTGGACTCTGCTCACTTCCCCATCATATGTATATTCTCATAAATTTGTAGTGCAGGACATATTTATATTCATGTTAAGAGAAATGAAATTGATCAAAAGCTTGACACAGGGATAGAATGAAATCCTCGCCCAATAGGCTATCCGCCGTTCACTTCGATATATTTATCTTATTCTAATCTATTAATTTATTTTATTAGGGTCAATTTCGTAGTTTAGTTTTCATGCTACTATTTCCAATGCAACAATCCTCAAAATGCATATTTATATGGAAATTTTTCAGTTTTGTTTTGTTATGTTCATAAAGTCTTAAATGACGAATAACTTATGAAAATTTCCTTTTAGAATATTTGTAGTTTATCATGTTCATACAAGTATCATAAATGCTATTTTGAAGTTGTCTGATATATTTATGATCCTCAAGATGGATGTTTATGCTCAATTTTGCCATTTTAAGTAAATCGTGAATTCCAAATAACTTACGAATTTTTTAAATTGAAAAATTCATACTGTATGGTATTCATGTCAGTATCCTAAATAATATTTCAAAAGTGGCCTGACATCTTTACGATGAAAATATCCCTTAAGATGGACGTTTGTGTGAAATTTTGCCCTATTCTGCCATGTGAAGAAATTCGTAAATTTCTAATAACTTACGAAATTTTTATATTGGAAAATTCATAGCCAATGATATTCATGCCAGTATCCTAAATAATATTTTAAAAATGGTCTGAAATCTTTACGATGAAAATATCCCTCAAAACTGACGTTTATGTGAAATTCTGCCATTTTAAGAAATTCGTGAAATTCCAATAACTTGCGAAATTTTCAAAGTAGCATGTTTATAGTTACTGATGTTCATTCCGGCATGAAAACTAATATTTTAAAACTTATCTGACTTTTTACAGTAAAAATCTTCCATTTAATGCACGTTTAAGTGAAATTTTGCCCTATTCTCCCATGTTAAGAAATTCGTAAATTTCTAATAACTTACGAAGTTTTTAATTCGAATGGAACAAATGAATAAGGTTCTTGCCAGTGTCGAAAGTAATATTTCAAAATGGATCTGACTACTCTGCGACAATTTGTTCTTGAGATATCGTGTACATAGACTGACTAACGGACTAACAAACTAACAGACACCCTACAGACGGACACCATACGAATTTTCTCATTTTCGGATTCCTCACACCTAAAAACGTGTAAAAAAGTAAAAAAATCGAGGTCGAAAATTTTCACAATTACCTATCTTTACCATACCTACTAATATGTAAATGTGTCACGAAAAAAATGTTTTTAAAAGACCGTAAAATTTAATCGAATAGGATACGTTTCGAAATAAAAATCTTTCTTCATCAGGTGAAAATAGGCCCCTACCTCTACAAAAACAGAAACTTTTTTGTTTTACGAAACAAAATTTAATTTGTTTAAATTTAGAATACCGGAAATTTTTTAGAGTAGAAATATGCCTGTAACCGAATCCTACTATCCCATCCCATACTCTAAACAAATAATTACACGTTCCGATAAATGACCGATACAAATCAAAGTAAATAGCTTCTTTAATATTTAGGTTGAAAAATAAATGCTTATAAAGGTATTTTTTGCAAACAGTGCCCGCTTGAAAAACAATAATAGGTTAAACGCAGTGTAGTGTCACTCGAGAGATAGGTAAAGACGCACATGACTTCAAATGTTAAACTAAATACCTATTTTTCTTTCTATATTAATTTTTCTTTTACTTTTATTACGGGCTTTTTGGAAATAATATAATTACTAATTTATGAACTATGAGCATCACCAGAATAATAAACGTCTTATCTAATTTTCATGTTTGTATGTATATTTTTTTAAAAGTTATTTACATTTTTTTTCCCCTAAAATTATTGAAATTTTTCTTTTTTCCCAAAGTTTACTTTTGAGAAAAATTGAATAAATATTAGTTTAAAAATAATTAATAGTGCGTAAGTTATATAAAATTCCATTAATGATATGATACTGAACATATCATCCAAATTTTATGTTTATTTGTTTAAATGTTATGTGCAAAAGAAGAAAAACAAGGATACAAGTTGTTGCTTTAATTTTGAACACCGTTGTGGATTTCCTATCCCCGATCTATGTGATTCTGATCTTTACAGGTTTTGCTACAGATAACATAAGATTCACAGGTAATATAATTAATTAACAGTGTAATTGTAATCATTATAAGCACATCAGATACTCATTACTAAAGTTATTAAAAAATATAATTGAATAAAAAAGAAATCGAAATTAACAACTTTTTGTTAACAGCAGGCCGATAGGTTGCGATCTCGACGCTGATCTACGAGAGGTGCCGTGTTCGATCAAAAATTGCGCTTATCGGCCTTAGCCAATTGCAATATTCTGCCGTTACTCGGTAAATACGAGACCCCTTAAAAAGAGAGCTACACGCATTCCACCAAGGACTAGCTCCATAGTGCAGAAAATCAGCTTTAATTCGTACTCCACCGCTACCACATTTTCAATTTTTTTGAAAAGTTTTAACTTGTATTATTTTTCAACGTTAAAAAATCTTTTAAATCAAAATTTTTAGTCAATCCAAAAGCGACATTCTAAAACATCCAGGGCGTATTTTGCACATGAGATCAAGGGAGCTCAGTATCAACTCATACTTCCCCCCCCCCCCTTTTAGTGGTTTTTAACACTTTCCAACAAGGTTGAAAAGTTTTTATGACTTCGGTTTGTCTGTCTGTCTGTCCGCGCTCTAACTACCGTAAATATTTATGGAATTTCTTGAAACTGATATATGTTATTCATGTTCGCTATCGGATGTTCCCTGTTGAAAATGGAGTGAACACCTTTACTGGCTTTTGTACAAGGACACCCCTGTGGCGGATCCAGAACTTAATTTTTGAGGGGGGGGGGGGCTAAGATTTTTTAAGATGTTATTCCAGATTAATGAAAAGTTTACAATTGTAATATTCAATTGTGAATGTCAGTACTTTGGGGGGACTAGGGGCTTCTTAGATCCGTCACTGGGAAACCCGAAAGTTTTCCAAAGCGTTGTGTCCTATGAGAGGTATTTTTATAAACCCTATTTTAATACCGTTACTTTACACCAATCTTAATGAAACTGAAATATGTTATTTAAGTCCACTATTGGATGTTCCCCATTGAAAATGGAGTAAATACCATCACTGGTATGTATACAGGGACACCCGAAAGTATTCCTATGCATTGCGTTCTATGAGAGGTATTTCTATAAACGAAATTTAAAGAACTTTACTTTGCACAAATCTTAATAAATTTAAAATATATTATTCATATGCACAAAAGAATACTTTCAATAGAATACAGTATGATTAGCGTTAAATTTGCAGGGTCATACAAAAATATTCAGTTACATTAATGCTTATTATTAGAAATTTGTTGAAATTGCATTTTTTGTTTATATTACTCGTTTTTATCGTTTTCTAAATGTTTTTAACACTTTACAATAATGTTAAAAAAAACTCACGTAAATGTGCATGAAATTTCTTGAAACTGATATATGATATTGAACTTCACTTATCGGTTGTTCCCTATTTAAAATGGAGTGATTATCTCTACTGACTTGTGTACAGGGACGCTTAAAAGTATTCCAAAGCATTGTATTCTATGAGGGGTATTTTTATGAACTGTATTTTAATTCCTTTATTTTACACAAATTTCAATGAAATTGAAATATGTTGTTCAAGTTCACTATCGGATGTTTACTATAGAAAATGGAGTAAATACCAGCACTTATTTGTGTACAGGGACACCCAAAAGTATTCGTTCTCTGAGAGGTATTTCTATAAGCCAAATTTTAATAACTTTACTTCGAACAAATCGTTAAAAAAATGAAATACGTTATTTATACGCATTCAAAAGAATGCTTTCTTTCTACAGAATGTAGCGTGATTAGCATTAGATTTACAGGACCACACAAAAATAATCAGTTACATCGAAGGCTTTTATTGCAAATTTGCTGAAATTGCATTCTCGTTTACATTAAGCGATATAACACTTTTTAACAATTTTTAGTGGGAATATTATTTCAATTTAAGTATCTATCTGTCCGACTGTTTTTCTGTCTATCTGCCCGGTCAGCGTCCATAAATATTTTCAGAATTTTTACAAAATTATATATGTTATTCAAATTCACTATGGAATTTGGAATGTTCTCTATTTTAAATGGAATTAATAGGTATTGTGCAACTGGTTTGTGTACAGGAACACCCAAAAAATGCCAATGCATTGCATTTTAGGACAGACATTTTTGTAAATTACATTTAAAGAACTTTCTATTGTGAAAAGAAATTGACATTGATTTTTAATATTCTAAAATAATATTTTGCATAGAATATTATTTTGTTATCCTTCAGATTTACAGGGCTACACTAAAATATTCAGATACATTATGTACTGCAGTTAGAATATAAGGGCTACGTTTTCTTTAGTGTTAAGCATTTTTAACACTTTCTAACAATGTTTAAGAATGATTAAGAGTTCAATTAGTCTATCTGTATGCTTTTCAGAACTACTGTATGTCCGTTGTGTGATTACGTAGGCAAAGAGTATTGAAAGTTATACAATACAACAATTACGTACATTTGGAAAGTATTAATATCAATGCGTACCGCATGATTTTGCGTTCTTGTTTACAATTTAAACGGAACGCATGGGAGTTTATCAATATTGCAAACTGTAGACAGCCCACTAATAAATCATTTCTGCAAAATAATTTATTAGTTTTTATATCAGTTACATGCAATTTATATTTTGTTCTAAATTTGATTATAAGTTGTAATTTGACTGTTTAGATAACTTTCAGTTTTTTTTTTTTTTTTTTTTTTTTTAAGAAATCTTTGCCAAAATTAACCCTTTATTTATTTATTTCTTTTTTCCAAATTATTTTGTTTATTTTGGGGCCCTTAAATATGAGGCGTCCTAGGCCGCGGCCTACTTGGACTGTGCTGAAATCAGACCCTGATTTTTTGTGAGATTTCTTCCCCCATAATTAAAAATAAAATATATTTTAAGAATTCAGCACGAAGGTAGAACTATATCAAAATTTAAGCGAAGTAACGTGTATAGTTGAAAAAGTATTTTGTAATTTATTCGAATTTAGTTAATTAATTTATTATTATTATTTATTTATTTATTTTTTTTTTTAAGCTAGACACTTTTTAGCAAAATATCAGCTGTCTGGGATAACGTTAACACGTGTCGAATTGACGAGGATTTTTCCGTCAATTCGGCACGCATTAACATTATCCCAGATAGAAGTCTGCACGGGTCGGGTGCGGGCCGAATTTTTCAATCTGTTTTCGGGCCGGGTTGGACCCGGGCTTAATTTTTTTTTTTTTTTTTTTTTTTTTTTTTTTTTTTGCAAACTCGGGCCGGGCTCAATTTTTGTTATGTATACTCGGTCCGGACCGGGCCTGAATGAAATTTTTTCCGGGCCGTGTGGCCCGAATCTTTTTCTGGTTTCATCGTTAATCAACGAAAAGGGAAAATTGTAAAATATTTCTTCAGTCATTTATTTCACATAATTTTACAGGCTCGTATATCACATAAAATTTTATTTTGTTTAAAAGTGTCTGTAACTTCAATTTAATTGCTTATCAATCTGTCTGATCGCGATCTGATTTTCCGCAAATATTTTTAGCATGTTTCAAAATTAATATATTTTATTTCAAGTAATATTAGAAGGTTTCCTATTCAAAATAGTATGCATGTCATATGTTCAAACAAAAGAAATTTGATACGTTACTGTGTATAAGGCTTTGTGTCCTGTGGTCTGTAGAGTTTAGGTGGTATGAAAGCTATAAAAATCCTGCCGCTGTAACTTTTTCTCTAAACTCCTTTTTCTTTTCTCCAGTGCACTGAATGAACGTAGCATCATTTTTAGCATGTACAAAAGCCTCTTTTCCATTAAAATTTTGTTTACCGGATCACATGAAAGATTCGTATACATTACGGTACATAAGAGGAAATGATTGAACGTGCAGTTTTAGTAGTAATAACCATATTAAATACCGTCCTATATTGTTTGATGAGTGCTAATATTTTCGATTTGACCCGGGCCTCAAAATTCTGGCCCGTGCAAACGTCTAATCCCAGACAGCTGATATTTTGCTAAAAAATTTGTAGGGTCAAATAGAAAGAAAAAAAATAGAGGGTATGCATATCGGATTTCAAAAAAAAAAAAAAAAAAAAAAAGAAAAGAAAAGAAAAAGGAAAGAAAAAACTCCTCCTATCTAAGGGACATACTGCCATTTAAATGACCCTACATATACAAAAAAAAAAAAAAAAAAAAAAATCTGGTTGACTATATTATTAAGAATATTATTACTATTATTATTATTACGAAATTTTGTCCTGTATTTCCATATTAAAAATTATGAAAAAAGTTCTATGTTGAGCGCTTGATCCTCAAATGTAATCAGCACCATTCTAGGTCAAGTCCAACTGAACACCAAATTTAGTTAAACCGCGTTTACTGGTTTGTGTGATACAGTGTCAGTGTCCATTAAATTTATGACACACACACACACTGATTGACAGGCATTTTCTAAAAATGGCCAAATCATGTTCATGATTGATATCTCAAAACGTGTCAGTCATCGAAAACTGAAGACCAATATTTTCACGAATTCAATACTTCTTACGTATGTAGAACAAAGTAAAAAGAGAAGAAAAAAAAAAAAAGTTCCCACTATATATATTTACTTAACTTATACTTATTTTGATTTGTTTATACATTTTCACAATCAAGATTGTTCATGATTTCTGCGAATTATTCGTTTATTTTTCTAGCTTTAGATAATGATTATTTCAACAAATGATTCTGTTTGGATATTTCTTGATTTTTACTACATTTCATGTTTTTAATTTTTTTTTTTTTTTTTTTATTAGAGTTTTCTAGACATGTACAATTTCTTTTGTCTTCTGTTTCATTATTGCTTTAGCATTTGTAAATAAGCAGCACTTTAATAGACATTTATGATTCAGATGTGTGGGTGAAATCCAAATATTGCTTTATTTAAAAAAAAAAAAGTAATGAAAAAGAAGAAAGAATGGAAATAAAAAGAGCAAAAGGGAGAAAAAAATACTGGGAGCACGTATATTAAAGATAACCAAGAAAACAAGAAAGAAAACTCATGCACTACGCATTGATTATTAACACTTTCCAACTGTACGTATTTGTTGCATTTGCATCGTATAACTTTCAATGTTTTTTGCCTGCGTTATCGCACAACGGAAAGACGGAAGGACTGAAAGGCATACGAATAGACTAATTGTATTCATAATATCCATCGTATCACTATTAAACATTAAAATGCTTAACGCAAAAGAAAATACAAAATCATCATTTTAAGATACAATTTTAAAATGCTAGTCTAAATAATTTTTTTAAAGCCACATTTATATATTTGATAACAGGTGACTTGGCGTTGGAATATTAAAACCCGGATAAACTACTACGTCAGAAACGCCAAAGAAAAATATTTGAGATGCATACAGCTGTTTCGGTAGCCTTAAGCGTACCGTCTTCAGTGCAAAAAGAATACACCTATAATTTCACATTTATATATTTGTTTCGATTTTTTTCATTCATTATAAATAAAATGAACGTTATTATATATATATATATATATATATATATATTTATTTATTTATTTATTTATTTATTTATCAGCGGATTTTTAGAGAGAGAGAAACTGAAAAATTTCCATAATTTTATTTATGAGATTTTTCTAAAAATCATATCAAGTACATATGTAGGTACTATCATGCAGATGTTCTGCGCGGGAAAAGCTAGTTATATATATTAAAATTATATAAATAATAGATAACTTAATAAAATTTAATCTTAAAATTTAGCAATTAATAGAACTAAAACAATAACAGCACACTAAAATATAGAACTGAATTTAACATAGAGGAAAGAATGACACAAAAAGTTGCGATATAGATAAGGAACCAAAGAGTTACCATATTAACTTAAAATACTTACGCCGACCTGAAGGATAATAAAAAAGGACCATTAAACTTGTATATTAATGTTGTATATTTAAAACTGTAGTTAAATGAGGAGCAACCCTGGGGGTAAAATAATAATAATAATAATAAAGGATTTTTAATATTGTAAAACAATAAATAACTTAAATGATAATTTATTATTAATAATTAATTAATGATACTTTAAATAAAATTTATTATACAAATAATTCTGACAGTTGATTAAAAAAAAAAAAAGGTAATTTGAATAATAATTAAAATAATTAAATTTCCTTTAAATATGGCAGCCATCAGTTTTGCATGATTTGTTTAAATTTACAGTTGGCAGCAAAATTATTGAAGCACACATCCACACTTTATATATTATATATATTTAGTTTGATCGCTAATTTTTATCATCAACTTACTTTTTTATAAACAGTATAGGACTAATATCATGACTCGACAAACATTTACTTAATAAAACAGTATTAGATGAGCGTCTTTTAAGTAGAAATTTTTGCTATTGCTTCAATAATTTTGTTGCCGACTGTAGCAGTAATCTTAAAACAGCATTGCTTTGATAATAGGGCCCCTGAAAATCAAAAGTAATACTGGGTGTGTAAAATGGTGGACTGTATCTATCTGGTTCATGAATTAAAAACTAAATTAATTATTAAGTGATACTTAATGAGAAACTGAAATATTTACATTTTATACAGGTTTAAGTAAATGGGTGCTCCATACCCAAGTTAAAATTCTTGCTGGTATTTGTTTGCTAGTCTAGCATTAAATGCTGTATCCCAGCAAGTAAAATAGCATAAAATACCAAAAATATTTGCTGGTTCCACCAAAATTACCAGCAAGTCATGGTGTGTATTGGCACAGTTTATTGCTTGTCCAGCATACATAATCCAGCTTCTGTTGCTTGAATAGTATGTTGCTGGTCCAGCAGTAATTATGACTACTATTTGCTTGAAATTTCTGTTATACTAGCAGTAATTCACAACCAACAGATGCTTTTTTGTTGCTATTTTCTCACTTCTCACTGGCATCTAGCATGCCATGCTATTTCTACTTAAGCTGCCGACATAACATATTACGCTGGCAAGCATAGAAAAGCACATAATAGCTTGTTAAGGTACATACCTCTCCAGGCTTTGGAAAAGCTTAAACAACAAATAAGCATAAAATGCTTGTATATAGCTTGTCGTGCTATTGCTGTGTAAGCTAGCTAATATAGCATTTTATGCTGGCTAGCATTATAAAGCATATAACAGCATGAAAATCTAGCAGACAAAGCAAAACATAGCAATAACTAGCCTATTTTCTTTGCTGGTACTAGCATGGATTTTAACTTGGGTAGCACAATACAATTTAGAAATCAGTGTACCATAGCACGTAGGGGGAATCCAAAACAGGATGGTTTGCTGCATTCTGCAGTTAAAATAAATGTGTGATATACATATACTCAAGAAATTTATATATATATATATATATATATATATATATAATATATATTTAAAAATATCCTCTAGGTGGCGCTTTGCTTTGTAAAATAGCAAATTTATTCGATGAAATGACCCACACACACGGGATCAAAAACTAAACAATAAAAAGTTTAAACTTCTTTATATTTTGACCCTTTTTATAAAAAAAAAATTACTCCTTTTTTTATAAATTCTGATTTTTTCCATGCAAAGCTTCACTTTTCCTCTTTTTTTTTTTTTTTCCCATGTTATCCATTGAGTTGAGATTTTTCGATGCTTCGTTTTGCAACACTATCTCATTTGAAAATGAAGTTTTTCGTAGTGTGTTTTTTGAGCATTACTGTTTGAATATGTCGCCTTTTAACTTAGTGAGCAATTTTTTGAAAAAATAAATTTACATATTTCGTTTAAAGATCCAAAGTTGGTGTCTTAAATTTACTTAATAAAAATATATATATATATATATATATTTTTTTTTTTTTTTTTTTCCCAAGAAATTGCTCACTAAGCTAAAAGGTGGCATATTCAAA